>JACEGR010004493.1:0-86620 GCA_014170235.1 Listronotus bonariensis
TATATATATTATACAAATACAAAGTATTTAAGACTGTAAACATCCTGCTTTTCTATGCTCTCCACCACGACTCTCTCCCCAGACCGGTTTCGCCTGCCTTACAGGAACTCATCAGTGAGGCTGTATCAATAATACACCAATACAGTAGGGAATTTTTTCCTTGTGCTTTTAACATACATAGCCACCCCGCTACAATTGATGCTCAAATTTACTGAATGCGATTTTAGTAGGGCATCAACGGCAGGATTTAATATTCTACCGCTGGACAATGAAACTTGTCTAATAAGTAGACGCAGTTTTTCTATGCTATTCACCACCACTGGATACAGCCTCACTGATGAGTTCCTGTAAGGCAGGCGAAATCGGTCTGGGGAGAGAGTCGTGGTGGATAGCATAGAAAAGCAGGAAGTTTTCTTTTAACTGTCTTTAAAGGAAGTAAAATACTTTGTATAATACACCAAGATAGTAGGGAATTTTTGCCTTTTAACATATATATACATATATATATATATATATATATATATATATATATATATATATATATATATATATATATATATATATATATATATATATATATTATATATATATATATATATATATATATATATATATATATATATATATATATATATATATATATATATATATATATATATATATATATATATATATATATATATACATATATATATATATATATATATATATATATATATATATATACATATATATTATATGTTTATGACTATTAAAACGTTGCAAATCTAAATATTATTATAAATTTATATATCAGATACGTAGAGTTATAATTTAAATTTTCTAGGTCAGTGCTTATTTCGAATATCTACTCCATTCTCATTCACCTGCACCGGGTGCACCTCGCATTGATTGCTTGCTTCTGATGAAAATGAAATGCATTGTTTTAAAATGATTAATTAAATGGTTATGGCTTCTACAGTGTGGTCCCTTAAATGTGCAACAAATGAAAAACTTTTTTATTTGTAATTTCCTGGATAATTTTATTCTTTAAAAAAGTTGGTTCTTTATCACATCACAAACTATATTACAAGTGATCAGTTTTATTAAAAATTCAGGGATATACAAAGCTGGCCAAATATTCTAAAAGCTGCTTACAAATAAAGTACGTAGGTATGCTTTAATATAAAGTTATGGACCATGAGCCAGCGACAAATTCTTAGTTCATAACTCGTAAAATGCTTTAAAGGAGTTGTACATGAGTTGTTGTGAGCGTCAGCTGCGGCGCCGGTGGTGGAATTATACAGGGTGCTCAAAAGAAAAAAATCATATTAAAATTGTGTTTTTTAAAATGGAACACCCTGTATTTTATTTTAGTTTTGGATTGTAGAAATAAAAATAACTAACATTTTATCAGCGATACCTATACCAAAAATGTAAGGTTTTTAAGATATTTGGGATTTTGGAAAAATGTGTGACAAAAATAAAATTTTAATATATATTACCTTACCTAAGCTTGACTTTGTATATTATTCAAAATTGGTAAAATATTAACTGTAACATCATCTTTATTTAGAATATTTACTAACAATTTTATAGGGTGTCCAAAAATTATTATAATAGTAAATATTAGTTACTAGTATGCTTTCTAGTAAAAAATGTAAATGTAGGTGATTGTACACCTAATTTTATAGCAATTTAACATCAAATGTCAAGCGTAAGTAAGGTACGATATATTTAAATTTTGTTTTTGTCATGATTTTTTCAAAAATCTTAAAAACCTTTTCAGTATTGGTATAGGGATCGCTAATAAAACTTACATTGTTTTTACTTCTTCAATCCAAAAATAAACTAATATACAGGGTGGTACATTTAACAAAACAAGTTTTACTCTCATTTTTTTCTGAAGCATCCTGTACAAGTCCACTATTGGAGACGCAGGTGACGCTCACAATGATTCATGTACAACCCTCTTAAAGCATTTCACTGAGTTACCGACTGAGAAAAATAACTAACAAAATTTTGGCTTACGGTCTATTACGGTCCCATATTCGAATTCCTATTTTTTGTCAAAACATTTTTAATTGCCACTTTATTATAAACTTTTTGTAATCTTAATTTAATACCTTTTTAAAGTAGCCCTAACTTACTTACTTTAAAATAATTTTAAATAACAAAAGGCGTTTTTGTAAAATTTTACTAAACATTTTTTTTATCTGACCATCGACAAGTTTGTTGCAAGGATATTTAATAATACCGTAGTAATTAAAAAAATACATATAATAAAGCACATATCTTATTTATAATACTGTGCGTATGAAAATCACCTTTCCACATACAAAAATTATTATAATTGAATATAATATAAAGGATACCTTTTTTTGTTAACTTAATATTAAAAAAGTTGTCGATATTGTGCGACTTTAAGTAGACATGCTGTATAATGAAATGGGTCGTCGTTAGGACAGTTTACAATTTGTTAACCCCACTTTGCATATCAACTTTTGCACAAATTACAAATTAAAAAGACTTTAAGTCCAAGCAGTGCGTAATAAAATCTGACGACAATTGCAGAAAGGAAGATATTTGGCATGCGTATTGTGTATATTAATAGAAGTATTTTGACCCGAAGCACTGTGTTCTACGATCAGTTAAACCAAAATTTATAAAAGAAAATATCCGAAATATGTAAGTAATTTAAAAATTATGGTTCTATTAAACTGCTTTTAAGTTGTAAATAAACAAGGTAAATTTCGAAACATCACAACCGTATTTGTGATTTAAATTTAACTAAAAATACTTACAACTTTAGCAGCCATTTTAAATTTTAATGTGTATATCATATTTTCTTGAATTATGTAACATGTTATGTGGGGTATCGTTTTGATAATATTTGACAGTGTTAACTCTAATGGTGAAGACAAAAATATAAATTTTTAAATGTTCATTAAAAAAATATGATTTTAAGAGTTGGAAGAAGTAGATGCCTTATATGTCATATGCCCCGACTTAAAAATACTTAAGTTTAATGCAGATGGCTGACAAAAGGGGTATTATATTTTTATCGGTTTCTCTAGGCGGCTTTTAGGTTTCAAATAAATATATATTAAAATTTTAACAGTGTGGCCCAAAATATTGACTTCCTTAATAAAAAAATATGTTTTTTCAGAATATGCCCATAAGTCACTCTTGATGTATAAAAAAATCCAAAAGGGTTTGAAAACTCCAAAGAAGTCGTAAAACCAAAAAACCTATAAATCCATTTTTTTAATGGTTACTTAACTTACAATACCGTTCTAGCATAGTCATAGTACTCTACATTTAAATTTCAAAACGTCAATTTTAAAAACCAAATAATTTTAAAAAGATTAAAACTGGGTTCTTCAATTTATTATTTTGTTCTTTTAATATGCATCTATCCTATTTAAGATCTATTTTCCTTATTTATAAGTAGGTTTGTATTTAATAACTTACTGTTAAAAAAGTATTGTTTTTTATGCATGCATTTTCTTTGCCTTGTATATTTTTAACCTACGTCGCTCCTAAAATAAATTATTTAATAAGAGGGCTTCGCATTTTTAACCATTAAATATAAGGAAAAAACTTATTTGAAAAATCCAACACTAGTTGTACTGGAAAGATCATGGTCATTAACCATACCTTTAACAGTAACCAAACGTTTTTTGAAATTAAAAAGATAAGCCACTCCTTCTTATTTAGCTCTGTCTATAACCTATGTTTTAAAGTCGGAAGGCTATCTCTTTAATTCTTTTAAGGAATAGAAAAGGTCATAATTGTGTAATTCTTAGTGTGTTTATTATCTTTACTTTTCACATTATTGGCAGTCCTAAGTAAATACGCAGTATAGACTCCATTGTTTTCGTATGCCTTATTACATTACTTTGAAAACATCTTGACGCACATTAAACATATTCAACTGACATACAGTAAGTGCAGGTTTAGATTGGACAGTCATTTGGCTGATCTAAACAATAACACTACAACAATTAATTCTAAAAGTGTACATGAAATTGACTATTTTCTTTACAATTTTAGAGTTGTCGGTCAAATACAACCTTAGATATTGTTTAAACCATTTTTTTTTACCAAAGCCTAATTGTCCTGGTCAAAAGAGTTTATGTTTTTTATTAGAATAAAAGCATTAGGTACAATATTGTACGCTTAGCTGGATTTATACTATTTTAAATCCGTAAAGTATATTAATTAAAAAAAAAATGTGTTACCAATAGTTTTTTATATAAATAATAAAAACCATTTGCACCCATTTTTTAAGATGGCGGCCGCAGGACAAGGGTAACGACCCCAAAAAACAAAATTTAACTTTACTTTAACTCCCAATTGATAACTAAAAAATAAAATTGCGTCCTCTAAAAAATGTTGTTTGTAACATTTTAATGGACTTAAAGCTTTATATCAGGTTTGGCATGACGAGCTCCTCAGTAAACTTTCCTCCTATGGTCTTCCAACAGAACTCTGTTTATGACTAGTTTTCTTTTTGATCGACGTAAATTAGTTATTTTGGATGGTTGCTCTTCAAGTTTTCACCAAATTAATGCTAGGCTTTCTCAGGTCTTAGTACTGGCACCAACTTTGTTTCTTCTCCACACCAATAACCTTCTCGAATCCACAACAAATTTCATTTATAGATTTACCCTCCACTTTAGTTTTCAGGTTCCCAAAACTAATCTTTAAGTCTGACTTGGGAATGAAACGCAGGGCGATGCAGATATCTCTTTCACAAAACCCTAATTTAATATTGGATTGGAGCGCCAAAGATCTCGTCCAATTTAATGCGTCCAAAACACAATCATGTGCCATGTCGCGAAAAAAAGCATTAAATACTTATTTTTGGCTTATGAGCAGCCAAGTTCTGCAAAGCAAAGATACATTAAATCTTCTGGGCGTCACATTCTTTTTATTTCTAAAGATTCTAGATTGTAAAACCTGCTGCCTGCGAAGGTTTTCCCTTTTCCTCCAAATCTTCAAGTTTTTAAGTCCCTTGTTAACAAACTTCCTCTTACCTTGCTGAAGACACCCACGGTTTGTAAGTTTTTACGCTTTAATTAAATTTCACCTGAATAAAGCCACAACTCGTCTTGTGATACTTTGGCGAAATTTGTGGTAACTAAAACGGAGCACTTTAGCTTTATGATAACGATCTGAAAAACAGTAATTTTTTATTGGTCGTAAAAATGGAAATATGGATGGACAATGAAATAAAATGTATAGCTTTACTTAGCCACTGTGGTTCCCTCTTTTTAGCTATTACCATAGAAAAATTGAATTTGGTGTATTGATACTTAACATAATAAAAAAATACCTATTTACTTGTTTTTAACCACTAGTGGTGTAACCGAAAATGACTGCTACTTTTATCTTAAATGGTACTACTGATATATTTTTTTTGACATTTAATTTTTTAAAACTAGCTACAAAAAATATTTTTTAAATTTTAATTTAAAGCGTCATAATTAAGCTAAAACGATTAGTTTAAAGTCAAGTGACCATGGTCAAAACTCCTTCTTTTTAATAGAAGAAATGTAGCTCGTTGGCACATCATAAAAAAAAAAACATTTTTTTTTAATAATTGGGTGGGTACCACATAAGAGGTATACTGTGTAATATTTTTTCTACAAACCGGTTAACAATGGAGGCGTAAATTCTTATTATAATTTTAAGTTAGTTAATTTAAAGTATTAAATATTTTTCTTGAAAAAAAATTTCTCGAAATACCGCCTGTGTAGAACTAAATTGTTTGGAAGGAATGATTTTTTTGGATAAGTTAACGAGCTACTCTTGTTCGATATAAAAAAATGATGATCATAAATAGGATATTTAAAGGTTTTTCCCTGTCTGAAAAAGTCATAAAAACCGGAAGCCGATAAATCCAATTTTGTCACGGCTACTTTACTTATAATTAACCGTTTTTGCCAATGGTAGTCTTTCAGTTTAAAAATAAAAAAACTAACAGCAGTTATCTTAACCTCTGAGAAGTTATTGTATTTAGAATGCCATTTGTATCAAAATAAAATAAAATATACCGGTGATGCCATTTATAATTTAAAATTCAATGTTATTTTTAGTTTAACTTAAAGTGATTGAAAATAGTAATTTATGTAACAAGTGCATAACGTTTTTTAACGAATGGGAATTTGAAGGGCATGAGCAGTTAGGCGGCAATTTCATAAGTAAAAAAGACAATTTTTTACATACTATATTTTTCTACGACCGTATTAAAATTTTTCCAAATTATCAGTTTATTCATGTTTTATTTATTTAAACTAATTAATTTTAATTTTTGTAGCACAACCATTATATTGCAACAAAAAATACAAAATTATAT
The DNA here is from genome assembly GCA_014170235.1 of Listronotus bonariensis. Taxonomy (NCBI): domain Eukaryota; kingdom Metazoa; phylum Arthropoda; class Insecta; order Coleoptera; family Curculionidae; genus Listronotus; species Listronotus bonariensis. The sequence goes on from JACEGR010004493.1 coordinate 6,344, forward strand.
CCTCCTCCTTTTCTTTAAAGATAATTATCCTTTTTATAACTATACCGTGATTTAATTTAAATTTCAAATGGTTGTAAGTCTGGAACGGCTGGGCTGATTTTAAAAAACAAAGTGGCGTTAAATAAAGTATCAAAGGGCCTTTAAAATGGGGTGCTACATAACCCCCTTGGCCCCCGCAATTCGGTTTTTGCAGTTTGAGCTCTAGTTTTTACCTCAGATTCGTGTTCAGCGGCAAAAAATATATCAGAAAATCTTTGTCCGATACCCAGCACATATCACTTTTTTTTATTTTGTCGGCCTGTGTAATTTGTGGATGAAGGTTAAAAAATGTACATTACTTGTGTGAAAATTATTTTTCTACACTCGAGAATTTGTCGCACTCGGCTGACGCCTCGTTTAACAATATTCCCACTCGTGTTAAATAAGCCAGTAATTTATTATACTAAAATAGCCCAGTGCAATCAATACACATTTATGTATGTCAAATATCAATATCCCAAATTTAGGTAGAAAAAATTATATGACGGAACAACCCTTGACAAACACCCAGTATAAGAGTTTCGGTGCTTTTACTAAAGGTGTGTATATTATTGTTGATGAAAGCTAATCTGTTAAATTAACCTTGTAAATAAATAAAACATGTTAGTTTACTAACAGTATAAAATAGGGTTTTATTTTATTGTAGCCTTTAAGTTATGATACAAATTATTTAAGATCATTCATTTTGTAACTCGGTTAAGTGCTGTGGTTTAACTTACAAATTCATTAAGGGGATTAGTGCTAGGGAACCTTAATGCTTAAAGCTAAGTAATGTGTAAACAGTTTTCAATTAAATATAACACGCTTTCTTGTAATGTCAAGCAGTGTACTATGGTTTCTCCATTTTGGTCTGCTTTGCCTAAAGCAACACAGAGACTAATATGATACATAATTAGATTTGTGATAAACAGAACATTAATTATTTTTAATCGGTTTAAGCTTCCATTTAAAAGAATTGTAAGTCCCGTTACACATGGAGCGCACAAAACGCCGTTCGCCCTACGCCTTGCAATAGGTTTGCATTGAAAGTAATGTAACCTTTCACATGAAGGTGCGTTTTTTGTCTTCTGGCGAGAAAATTACAGCGCGAGCTCACGCCTGGTCCGCACGTCTAACGTATAAACGCTTCGGGTAAAGGCATAGGTAGACTAAAACCCAGTTACAAAGAAACCACAAACGTTATACAAATTAAGATGGAATTAACTATTTCTTTTTAAACGCGTCGTTTAAATAGTGTGCGAGCAACAAAAAGGAGATTCATTGAAAGTGAGACAGAAGGGATGACAGAGTAGCCTTTTTCTTTGTTTATAGTTGCCGGTATGAAGACATTATACCGAATTATTATTAAGTCTAGTTAAAAAACGGAAATTTTCAAGATATTTTAGATGAAAACTATGAAAATCGAGATACAAGGGTCTTGAGAGAATATGGCTTTGACCTAAATTCCCAATTTTGCGGACCTAGGAGATGGGAAAAAATACCAGGTATGTGTTTATATAGGTGTATATTTTATTGTGAAAGTACACTTTTATAATTCAGTTTCACAGCATTTATTTGTCTTGCCAAGAAACTTTTTTATCGCCTATAAAATAATAATTTGCAAAAGTATCTCTCGTGGTATTTATAATAAAATTTTGTGCTGTGTCTGTTCCATGAAGTGTTAAGGTATTTTTAAACTAAAAACAACGTCTTACACAAACAAAATTGTGCAAAACGTAAGAGACTTTATTTTCTTTTTTGTGAGACATTTATCAACAATTAATGGCCGGTGAACTATTCTTCATTTATTTGACATTATTTTAAAGGTACACTCAATATATCGTGTGGCATGAGTTAACCTGTGGTTATTTTTTTGTAATTTAAATGCTTTCGGGCATAAGGGCATTCAAAAGTTTTTTTTCTTTTATAAATTAGGCAATATGCTGCAATGGCAACAGTCCCTGGAACACACTGTTGCTCTGCATTTTAAGCCTAACAAGCGTCTCCCGTGTGAAAACAAAATTCACGCTCGACGTCAGACGCGTGACGTAGCACGTCAAGCTTTCGTACGACCCATGTGTAACGGGACTAAAACTAAAGAATATGTCTTTTAACCTGTTTGGGATAAATTGATATTATTTTTAAAGATTTACAAAGTAATATTTTTTCATGTAAAAAAATCTCACGTAATTTTTTTTTAATAATTTTAAACAAAAAAATTAATGGCTAAACCATAAGATAACATTATTTTAGGCAAGACGACGCGTCACCTAAATTGTCATTTTTTTTTAATATATATACTCTTTATTTATTATTTTTGATATCTGTATTTTATAAAAATAATATTTACTAAACTAATATTCTTCTTCTAGTGCCCTGCTCTGTACCACCATCTCTACGTGGCTTTTAAACCACAACGTAGAAGTGTACTATTCAGAATAATACCCAGTTGTTTGCCATTGCCTGCTGTGAGGTAGCGACGAAAAATTTCGAGGTATGATACCGAGCATCGAACCCGGGTCTCTGCGGTGAGAGGCTGATACGCTAGTCACTCCACCACGCTCGCCAAATTATTATTATATTATTTAAATAGGATTTTTAATAATTATAGCCTCGGCAAGATTTTTAAGAGGTTAATACGGTGGAGTATTGCTTTATTGCTATTGATAAAAGGCGACAGCAGTATTCAAAATAGAAATCATTGATTAAATGCAACCAAAGCTTTTTTATTTGGTCATCCCAATTTTAATTATAGGTACACCTGCGAGCTGTAAAAACAATTTACAAATCTTGTGATTTTCTAAGTATATCTTTGTAATACCATCAAATATAACGTGTTATGATTTGTTATCGTCTGTCTGTTTCGGGTGACTTGGAATTACGTATTCAAAGACATACATTGCAAGAACTACCCAGAAGCTAAGAAAGTTACTATTTCAAAAGTGAAATTTAATCGACCAGAATGTAATTCTTTATCTAACTGCCTGTGTATCTGATCGACTTTAGGGACTTAGAAGGGTAAGAGAAGAAAACAAATATAAACATCTTTGGTGACACGTTTTGGCCTGCCTTATAGGCCTGTACTAGGTTCATAGTGAATAAAATAGAAATAAAACAAAATCTTCTAAATAAAAAATCATTGTTCTACGGTAAGACATAAATCTTTCGGTAGATGCCTTACTATCGGGTATACCAGATTCATGGCAAATAAAACAAAAACCAAGGGTCTTTTTATAAAAATACCTACCATTGCTGTACCAGGTGCTGCCTTCTCGTTGACCTTGCAGGGTATAGAAAAAACTAAAAGATATAAAGCAAATCTGATTGCGCAATATCAATTTTAATTTTTAAAACAAATTTAATAGCGAATAGGTATGGAATGAATGGTGTGTGAATAGGGGTCAAAGTATAATAAGCCTTCAGGCTGCAGTGCACCACCTAGGGGGTCGTCGGACCTGGGTAGGATGACCCCAAAAGGACGAAAAATAAATCAAAGCTAACTTGAGTTGTTTTGATGGTACAGAGTGTTTTCCAAATTTTGTCAATTTGGCCAGGCACTTGTAACTTACTTAAGATTAGAGATATAAAAAAATCGTTAATAGAAAAGTTTTAGGGATTTTTGCATAAATTTTAGTGGCGTACCTATACTTTTTTCATTGACTTTTAATTTAAAGTTACAATACAAAGTTGCTTTTTTTAATGGAACACCCTGTATATTTGATCACCAATAGAAAGGTCGCCTTAAAAGTCGTACAAATACCACACTAAATATACATATAAAATTCGTTCAATAATATAATTGCATTTTTAAAATAAAACACCCTATCTATTTTATCACCATTTAAAAGACTGTTTAAAACCCTTTAAAAATTTACCACATTAAAAAAATACAGTTTTGGAAATATGAGCTTTCAATTCTTAGTGCGTATATCTACTATTTTTTAGATTTATATGGTCATATTTCCAAAATTATAAAAGATGAGTAAATCAGGTTAGGTATATTATAACACCTCTTTAAAATAGCTATCCAACGATTATATAACATACAGGGTGTTTAGTTGAAAAAATCCTGATAATGGCCATATTTCTAAAACCATTAAAAATAATTTAATTTTGAATCTTTTATAGCTTTTGAGAAGATTTTTTTAGCTGATGATAAAACATACTGGGTGTTTCATTAAAAAAACAACTTTGTGTTATAACCTTAAATTAAAAGTCAAAAAATATAGGTACTCCATTAAATGTGTCATGACACATATGTCAAACTATTTTCAGTTTGAGATTCCAAAAGCACAAAATTTAATCATTTCTTATTTAAATATTAGTTAGTTTTTTATTTTCATTTTTATTTTTTAAGTTCATTTTTAACTTGACAACGGTGGCAGACTTGCCACCGAAACGTCGTTTTTAATTCGATTATTTTGGGTTTTTGGGGGTTTTTCTTTTATTCTGTTTCAGGCGACCGGCAAGTTCATAGGGGTCAATAGGGCTGAACAGGGTCAGCTCGTATACCCTGGGACCAGGACCGAAGCGGTCCCATTCTTTCCAGGCGTGTACCTAACAAAAAGACCATCCAATAAATGAATCCGCCTAACCAATATAGAGCATATCTTCTATCTCTTTTAGTCATTGCAAGGTCAACGAAAAGGCGCCACCCTGTACGGTAAGATATGAATGTGATCGTCGATGCCGTTCTAAAATTGAATTTAGTCAATTCGACACCGAATTTTATTGGAGTCGGCAAGTAGGATGTAATACAAATGGATATAAATCCTTCTTAATTAAAGAAGCTGTACCAGGTCCATAGTAAATTAAACGAAATCTTGAGTCAATAAAAGTAAGACACTTTTTAAAAAGTAGTCACTATTATTATAATTATTGATTTAATTTGTTTGATACAAGCCAATTGTCAATCTAAAAGGAATAGGACAGCTTCAGCCCTATTTACACCAATAAACAGGCAGGTCGCCTAAAGCCGGCTACTAATTACGCGGAACTTGGCGAGTAACTTGACTCGGAATATACTTGGCAAGTATTTGTCAAGTTCCAAGTAAGCTATCTACATTACGCATCTACTTATAAAATTGCGTTTTTGGAAAGTACAAGTTAAAAACAACAAGTAGTTTTCAAGGATGAACAAAAGTGAAACGACGCTTTTGTAACAATCAGTTGTGGTTATATTTTCTTAAAAAATAGGGAAAAGAAGTGCAAACGTGGAAGGTGGTGGGTTACATCGTTAAACAATAGTAAAGATAGGTAGGTATTTTTCTTTTTTGTATATAAAGTGGGGTTGCTACCTGGGCCACTTGACTAGCGCCAGCTCTTTTGCATATGGCCCCATCAAATAGCTAGTACCCAATATACTACCACTATTGCTAATTACACCAAAAAAGTTCAAAGTCCTCAAAAAAACTTTAAAGATAGAACCACAACTTAACAACGTACTGCCTAACAATAATCAATCTAAAATAATAAAACGCAAATACTGACAAAATATGCCATCGGACTTTGATAGTAATACCCCGCGACCCTTTAATTCGACTTGCCAAGTAACGAGTAATGTAGCGCCGGTAAATAAATTGCCAAGTCAAGTACTTGGCTCTTTTGACTTGTGATTGTTTTTCGCTTCAGCTCAGGAAGTGCAAGTAACTTGCCAAGTCTAAACAAGTCTATTCTATTCTATTTCTATTTTTTTTTTCTTGGTTTTGGTCCCTTCAGGTCCAATCCACCACTCTCCCCATCCGGTCAATGCTTTCCAGGGCTTCGTCGGCGGAAAATCTGGATAATCGAGCTCGTAGCTCCCAGAAATTCCAAAAAGAAAACAAATAATTCAATGTTCGATGCAATGCATAAATTGTCGACTGTCAAACCAAGATCTGCTACTGGTGTTACGTATAACCTTCACTTTCACTTCTGACAGTTCCCATGGCACGCCCATCTATTTTCGCCATTTGAGAAATACCTCGTGTTCATTACCAAACAGGATGCCATCAGCTTATAGGAATCTTCGCTCACAGCGCTTAGATCCAGAAGAAAGATGCCGTCAATTTAGTGATCCCCGAAGGTAAAAACGTTCATACGACACCTCTAGCCGCCACTCCGGGAAGAACTTTGTAGTCCTCTACGCACGTCCGCACTGTTCGGAGGTCAAACAAAGAGTCCGTCTAAACAAGTCTTCATATACACTACTTGCTACTTACCAAGTACTTGGCAAGTACCGCATAGTGAATAGCCGACTTAAAACAAAATAAGGAAAACCCTCCAAAGAAGTTATTAAAAAATCGACCTTTCGGTTTCAAGTCTGCAACCGTTAACAAGATAATTTTAAATCAAAAAATTAAACCTAAAATAAAACCAATATTTCTGTAAAAATATAATATCTTTAATTAAAATTACTTTTTAAATTTTGGTAATCGGAGAAAAAATACAAGCCACAAATATGACCCAAATAAATTCTCGTGGACGACCCCGTGCTCGATATTTATCCGACACACAAAATTAAGCCAAAATTCCATTTTGGCATTATTAATAAATGACAGGTTGCTCATATGAGGTTTAGTACAAAAATGATGATCTATGCACATAATGGTGTTATGTGGATACAAGGGGGAATTTAGGATTATATAGCAGTTTTAGATCGTTTTAATTTATTGTTTCGTCTGCAGTTACAATTAGGCTAGTTTAGGTAATCTCAAGGAAAAATACACCTAAGTAAGAGAATTTTTTATGAAACCTAACATTTAAATATACAGGCTGTTTTCTAACTACGATACGAAGGTTAAGGGAGTGATATCCTATGTTTTGTTTGAAGGTCATAGACAATGATGTAGGTTAAGTAAAAGATGTTTCTTGAACTTGCATTATTTAAAATACAGGACGTTTTTTGACTGGTAAGTATCTCCAGCCGTCTTTAGGTAAGTAAATGATTTACTTACGCCGTCTTCAGGTGAGTAAATCGTTTACTCACCTAAAGACATCTGAAAATACTTACCAGTCAAAACGGGTCGTATATTTTATTAAATGAAGACAATGCCCAGAAACATCCTTTTCTCATCCTATAATTCTTTATTATAAATTAATCTTAATTATGAATTATAAATTCAAAATTGCTTTCTATTAAGATACAAAGGGTTAATGTTTAAAAAATCCCGATTTTTTAAATATTTTAAAAATCCTTTAACCGACTTAGACAAAATTTGGTACATTTATTTTAAACAAGTTGATAATGATAGCTTTATAAAAAATGTCCTGATTTTTTCATTTTTAAAAAGAAACCACAATATTTTGTAAATTTAATAATTTACCCTACTTAACTTAAAACAAAAAAGTGTTGGAATTTAAAGAGGAGTTTAACAAAAATATAAAATATAGAATATACATTAAAAAACAATTTTAAACCATCTCGCTTTGGTGAACAACCCTGTATACATATAAAAAATAAACTGTGAAGATTTGGCCTGGCCATATACCTACAAAAAAATATAAAAAAATGTGGATAACAAGTAAATAGGCTTTTCTAGGCTTCTGACTCACCCTGCATATTAAAAAAAAACCGTTTGACAATAAGCGTCGCTGCCGTTCGTCCGCCTAAAACGATTTTATCAAATTGCTTATCCATCCAATTTTATTTTATTAAAGGTTTTTTAAGCAGATAAGAAAAATTGGTTTTGACGCCTAACTGGAGCATTAAATTTGCATAATGGTTATTGGTTAATATTCTATGATCACTAAGTAGTATATAAAATAAGTATCAGAAACAAACATTACATTAATTATGTAAGATAATTGTTAGTGAGCTAATTTTATAAAAAAATCATATAGACATACAAGGTCTGAAAATGCGTTATTTACAAGATACAGGGTTTTAAACTTGTTTTAAATATTGCTAAACAAATTTTTATAAAGTTTTAAATTATCATTTATTATATTAAGGAGCTAATATAGTTTTAACTTAATTAAATTTATTAATTAAAATTAAAATAACTTTTCGATTGATTCATTAAAAAAATGCGCTAGAGAATTAATTTAGAAATATGTCCTTCTTTACGTAACGTAATACTCTGTATAAAGCAGGCTTCAAAAGCAAATAAAATTGTACAAAAATAAAACAAAGAAAAAAATAATAAAGAAATGTAATAAAACAGTTTAGGTATTTAATTTAAAATAACCATTTAACTTGCTAAGAAAATAAAACCAATCTACAATTAAAAATAATATCGATTTAAATTATGCTTTAACTAATTGGTATGAGGTTCTCAACATAAATATAATAATTTAAATTGTTGTCCAAAAGTGTAATATAGATACTTTTCCACCCTTCTGTCTCTGTGATGCATCCACCTTATTCTCAATAACATGATCCAGCACTAAAATGGTAAGCAAGTGACGTGGCAACAAAGTGGTGTGTCAAGGTCAGGTGGTATATCTAAAACCTGCGTAAATAAATCCAGAAGCTCGCATTAACGTAGTGTTCCGAAACACCTCGTATGAAAACACGTGTCTTCATTTTTATACCTTTATTAACAATGAATCATAACTATAGTTACAACAACGACAAAATCTTAAGTTGTCAATATCTCGATGTAAATCTGATTGTAAAATAATTAAAACTATACTAACTCTCCCAGGCCTTCCACCGTCCTTTTATAGTAAAGTAGCAGAGTCTAGAAAATTCTCTTAGTACCGGATGAAATAAAAGTGGTAAATGGATATCTTGAGTGTTTTTAGAAACCTTCGAAAGTGATGAAAGAACTTGGAGAAACTAAGGTAAGTTATACAAATAAAATAAAGACCTTGACAAAAGGGTCTAAGTGCCAAAAATACCTAAAATAGGATTTTTGCTTAAAAAGATTGCAAACACAAAACCTTATGATATTAAGAGGGTTTTATATGCCATTGATAAAACCCACTTCCTAAAGGTAGTGATATTCATAGCGTATCTTATATTGACATTATAGAAATTATTCAATGTTTTTTACTTATTACTTTTAAATAGCTAAATGGAACATAGACCCGTTTTAATTTAAGGTCTTCAATTATTAAACCTAAATAAATACTTTTAATTCTATACAATTCTCTAAAGTAAACACTTATTTTTAAAGCCCATAACAGCAGAATAGCGCTTAAATGGAGTTTGGATAGTCTATGGCGTCAATTGGGTAACGGTTATCTTATTTTAGTGCGCGACTTGCCTAGGCATGCGAAAAATAATAATAATAATAATAATAAACGGTTTTTATTGACAAATATAAATAAGGGTAGGGGCGGTATTCAATAGTGTTGCTCTTATACAACCCCCAGCAAAAAAATTAAATAATTAATGTGCCTAATGAAGGACTTATTTAGACAATCAAATGATTAAGGATTTTGTTTTTGTAAAAATAGAATAAATTAAGGATCTTAAAAAATTTATTATAAAATATCTAGGTCCAAATGTTGTAGGATCTTCAAACTTACCACAAGAAAAACGGCAGCCAGCATAACATAAAGACCCCCATGATAATTCCTAGGGTCCTTGCTGCTTTATGTTCTGCTCTCCAACTTTTTGACTGCTGTCTGATAGTTGTGCCTGCAGAAAAATTAAATAGATATAGTAAATATAACCTACATTTAGCATCGAAAAAACAAAAACACAGCAAACAAAACGTCATATTGATAATATAGTAACAATTTTTAGATAGCTAACAACAGATGGAAATTTATTCAAACTTTCTTAAGATTGGTTGACTCTGACTTTATAATTAACGGGTTTAAAACTTTTTACCAAGGGAAGTACACTACACTTAAATTACTTACAACTATCATAAAATAAACCAAATAATAGGTTTTTAAACATATAACAAACATACCGGGTTTTGATCCAAACAACATTCTGGTAAGTTTTGGTGTTGTAAGTTTATTTACAAATGTTCCAGTGGATAAAACGAGGAGCGGCTTGTCCATAAGGTCATTTGGTCAATGACCCATATAATTTGTAATAAAATCAAAAAATAATAGCAAGCAATTAGTCCTAACATCCTAACAAACAAAAAGTTTAAATGTATTACCATTGGAAAACTCCCTAAATATAAATTTAAACAACGAAAACTTCACAGTATCCGTGTATTTTATGACCGCCACGTATAAATATTTTTAAAGTTTTATTTATACCGGGTATCTACGACTTTATTAGACTTCTGGAGTATTAAAAAGATTAACACGAGACTTGGTATAGGTAAATAGTGGAAAAAAATAGTTTTTACATATTTTTCATTTTTCACTTGTGGTTTAACCGGAACTGGCACCAATTTTGAATTTTTATATAGAACACCCTGTATATTTTATTATTTTGGATTTCTGGGACAATCAATTTATTTTTGATAAATTAAAAATAATAAATAAAGGATAGCTCCAAGATGCAATATTTTAGAAGACTTAAAAAATTATATAGGACAAAAATGTCAAATTCCCATTAAGAATTGTGTCAGAACCCCAACAATATTAAAATATATAGGGCGTTCCATTTTTAAATTTGTAACTAGGGTCATATTCGATTAAACCAAAAGTAAGTTAAAAGTAAGAAATATGCAAAAACTCTTCTCCTCCAATACAATTTACTTATATCAAGTCTCTTGACACCCTGTATTTTGAAAAATCCTTAATAATCCTTATGTCTGACATAAAAATTCCTTTATTTCACAGGCATAAAACTTTTGATATAAAAACATTGAAAAGCTAAGAAAATCCTTTATTTTTGTGGTTTTCCTCATAAATTTATCGCATCAATACCTTTTACCCTCGTTTCAAACAATATTCGAAAAAATATTTTTAAGCCGGGTGTTTATCCGACATATAAGAAAAACATATCTAAAACATATTAAATTTATTTTTCTACGCTATGGGAATTTTAATTTTACTTTGGGTTTTTGGCGTTAAAAATGTAATATACTTACATTAGAAAGATATTTTACCAGTAAAGATTAGAAAATTCTACTTAGAAAACAAAAATATAAGCATTTTTAATGTCCTTTAGGTATTTTACAATGGACTTTTAAATATAGTATTATAATAATAAATTAAAATTTATAACGTTTTTTTCCAAAAAAAAAATTTTTCACCCGCTAAAAAACACTCGGTATAAAACAACTTTAGAGTATAATATTATTTCAAAATGTTTCTTTTATGAAACCTTTAAAATCCAAGATCCCAGAGCCCCCAGACCTACGTCATTTTATGAAAGTTGAAATTTTCAGGATTCTTAGTATAAGGTGTTGTTAAGAGGTATGCATACCGACTACCTTAAAAGCAGGGTCGTTTCTCAGGTAGCGCGAAGAACAGCGTACCTACCTACGTTAATGTAGCAAGTTCATTTTTTAATATGTTCTTGAGAATATTATGTAAAATTAAAATTCACTTTTGCCAGACACTTTCCGTGGGCCATTACTTCTACCAGACGTCTTGAATGTTATTTAAAAATTAGGTAAACTACGTTATATTGGCAAGCCTAAATTTTATATATGGTATTTTAGGACCCTTTAGACGTCATTAAACTTTCCCTGTGATTGGCGAAAATGTACTCGTCTACGAAGCGAGCATTTCATTTTTTGGAACAGCAAAAAGTCTTATTTTTTCATTCTTGATCCGAATACAACACTAGTTTTATGAAATTCAAAAAGATATATTACTCGTTAAGCTCGTTTATGACAGCTGAAAAACAAAAATTTGTTTTCTCCAATTTTTATGAAAATTTGGTCAAGGGGGTTTTAGACCGTGCCGATTTTATCCCGCTAATCCAAATTGTGGATTTCGAAAAACAAAATTTGACAACTTTTTTTGAGCCACCCTGTAAATTCTAAAAACTTTTTTCTCGTAATTACGTCAGGATTGTATTGTAGTGTCTTTTGGAACAATAAAGTGTTCTCACACACATTCATGTGTATGAATAATGCTCTCCCTCTCGCACTCACGTAAAGGTTTAATGGCGTCTGGGGGACAAATGGCCCTTTAGATTGGTCTGGCCGCATTGAAAGGGTATAAAAATTGTACCTAAAATAACGTATATAAAATTTAGGCTTAGCACTATAACGTAGTTTACCCAATTTTTAAATTTTCATTCAAGAGTCTGTTAGAAGTAATGACCCACGGAAAGTGTCTGGCAATAGTGAATTTTAATTCCACATTATATTCTCAAGAACTTTGCTACTTCAACGTAGGTAAGTACTTTTTTATGCAACTGTACTTCGCGCTACATGAGAAACGGCCCCGCTTTCAAGGTAGTGGGTACGCATACCTCTTAACAACACATTATACTAATAGTCCCCAAATTTTCAGGTTTGCTAAAATAACGTAGATCTGGGGGCTCTGAGATCCTAGTTAGGTACCTTGGATACATTTCAGGCTGTAATTATACCTGACATTGAATCTCCCGGGTTGCAGTCAAAAAATACTAGGTGTTGGTCCCAAGTTTGCAATACCTTTAAAAAAAAGTGAATACCAGTGCCCACTCTTATAAAGGATTTAGAGTTTTGTACTCAATCATTAAATTTAAATGAACCAAGACCAAGATGACTTACGGGCATCATGTATAGCAACACATAACAAATTGTTTGACTTTTCAACTCTACGAAAGAATTACCAATGATGAGAAGTCGCTTCAACTGACGCCATCTTTAGAGATTATAAGGCATGCCAAGTCATTCTTTAAGACAGAATCCCCAGTTGAATGTCATGCGTTCTGACAAAGGTAACTCCACAGTCGTGATGCATAAACAAGAATATTTAAACAGTATGAATGACCTGCTGGGTGATACTAATACTTACAAACCCCTTACAATCTGATCCAACTGCTCGCTTTCAAAACCAAGCGAATAAAATCATAAAAGAATTGTTTCTAAACCATCATATTGATGAAAAACTTTTAAAAAATTGAGGTCATTTAACTGCGTCTTCCCAAAGTTGTACGGACTAAGGAAGACTCATAAACCGGGTTTGAGCATGAGACCGGTGGTTAGCTGCATTGATGCGCCCTCTTACAACTTAGCAACCTTTATTCATGAACTTTTTAGCCAAATAACAACGACGTACACGTTCAACATAAAAATTCATTTGAACTCGTGGAATTTACAAAAATTTCATACTTCCTCCTAATCATCTTTTAATTTCGTTGGACGTGACGTCATTGTACACAAATATTCCTAAGGATTTAGTCCTAGACATTATTAAAAAGATTGGCGACAAATCTCAGCTTATACAAATATCCCAAAACACAATATTTTAGAAATAGTGGAGTTCTTATTTGATAGCAGCTACTTTAGTTTCAACAATCAATTCTACCAACAGCTTGATGGGTCAGCCATGGGCAATCCGGCTAGCCCGATCTTGGCAAACATAGTTATGAACCAACTTTTAACATCTGTACTAGACAAATTACCTTTTCAACTTCCATTTTTAAAACTTTACGTGGATGACACATTGCTGGCATGTCCTAAAGATAAAGTGAATGTCATTCTCAGTTATTTTAACAAATTTCACCACAAAATAAGGTTTACAATGGAGATTGAGAAAGACGGAACAATCCCATTCCTTGATACAATGGTTATTCGAGAATCTGATGGATCCTTACTCACTAGTTGGTATACTAAACCAACATCCTCGGGTAGGATAATTAATTACCTTTCTGCACATCCAATGTCTAACAAAATAGCTGCTATCAAAAACCTACTTTATAGATCTTATAAACTTAGTAGTAATAAGTTTTATGAAACCAATATAAACAAAATCAGGGATATTTTGCAAAGAAACAATTACCCAAACACTCTTGTCAACAGAATAATTAATAACTACAAGGTGGACACAAAACAAAAAGATGTGAACACACTTTATTTCAAGTTTCCATACATAAAATCTTTATCGGAAAAAATCCAAATTAATGTAAAGCTAAAAAACCCGGGATGTAAGCTAGCGTTTTATAATATCAAAACCACAAATAACCTGTATACCAAATTAAAAGACCCCACCCCACTTGAGTTGTGTTCAAACCTGGTCTACAAAGTGCCATGTCATAATTGTGAGTTATGCTACATAGGTATCACTAAGCAACACCTTAAAAACAGAATGTACCAACATCAGTATGACTGCAGAGTAATCAACATGAACAAAAAAGAAAAGACCGCTCTCTCTCAACACCATTTTGCAACCGGTCACAATTTTAATTTCGGTGCAGTATCTATTGTTGACCGAGAAAACATTACTTGAAGAGAAACATAAGCGAAATGATTTGCATACATCTCAATAAAACTGTCAATTACCGAGGTGACACACAGGGCTTAAATACCCAATATAATCATATTTTAAATTTATATAAAAACGTTTAAATATGCCCCGGTAAAACACAATATATTCTATACCGGTCATCGTATTGGTATGTAAAAAAAACAACTGTTAAGTTATCAAAAATATAATCAACCGATTTATGCATTCTCGGTGATGGGTTTGTTGGGTTTTTAAAATAGTTTAGTAACTTTGCAACGCTGTTTTATTGAATGTGTGTCTATTTTAAATCAATGTTGTCTGTACAAGTGTATTTTATGGAAACGTTTATTTTTCTTAGTACAATTTTTAACGTGAACTTCTTGTTTTAATTTTTCGGTAAGTGTTTAGTTTAGATATTTTGATTATATACATTTTAATAAGCACAACTCTTAAGGTACCTAACAGAGAGGGAAAAAATAAATAAAAAACACATATATAATAATAATATAAGTTATTAATTAATGAAAGACTGTTTATAAAATTTTTTTAAATTGTTTATTTGGTTAGTGTTGTTGAATTGTTACATATTACTGCTAAAGTAATTACGTCTCTTCCAGCCTTGAAAAAGACGTCAATAAACGTCGAAACGTCGGCAAACTATTAATTAGAAGTTTGATTTGTTGTTCCTATCCCACTACTTCTCAGTCACAAATTATATTTTATATAAAATCAATGTTTTTAAATTCTGCCAATTTTATAGCCAAGACTGTCATAAATTTTACGTTGGTATAAAATATGTGCACTGCAAAAATTACCTATTAAACTCTACGAGTCTAACCCCTATCTCGGTTACTTTTGTCATCTTTATTAGTTCATCAGAAACAGGAAGAATCTTATATTGAACGTGATGACATGAATGATTAATATCTCGTCTATTGTGCGAGTGAAAACTTGTTAAAATAGAAGTCAGAAAAGCATAAAGCTTCAAAATAGGGACGGATCGACCGTAATATAGTAAATTGGAAGAAAAATTGGAATAAAAAAGACAAGAAATGGATTATTCATGAATGTGACACGTGCGTTGTTATGTATTTTCGACAAATTTAACACCGAAATATTTTCTGCAATTTATGCAAGTCCTTCTGAAATCTCGCATATTTTCATTCTTTAAGAAAAGTAACATAACTAAGAAGGGTCGGATTTAAAAAAATGGCTAACGAAAAATTTATCTTACCTAAGCAATATACAGGGTGGCTAAGAATATGTGGGCATAATCTCGGAATCATATAGAACACATAAAAATATTGTGACAAGTTTTTCTAAAATATTTTTCGACTGTACCGAGATATGTGCACCTAAAGGGCGACATTGAAAATTGGTTTTTCATAAATACATTTATTATTACTTGGTATAATTAAAAAAAATTATATGATAAATACCAGTTAGGACTCTTTAAAATGGTATCCTTAGAAAATATTTGCCTTTATTAGTTCGCCAGGCGGACTAACACTTAAACAATGATTTTAATTATTTTTACGCCCTGTATAACAAGAAAATTTATAAATTTAGTACTTTGGGGTAGCTTAAATTCTTAGCTAATAAAAAGTACTTTAGTTAGATGTCGTAAATTTAAAGCCTTTTCGACAACATCAAGTTTTTGATTAGTGGGGACATGTAAAAACATTAGGTTATTTTGTTGAAAATGGTAATAAAAAACTTTTCAATTTTTTATTTAATTTTATTGACACTAAAAATAATGTTGCAGCATTGTGGAGGGTCCCATATTGTTCATTATCAGAAAAGACTAATTATCAAGAAGCCTAGGTAGAATCAAACGGTAGAACCCACAAACAAAATTAATAAATAAAACCCTATTTAATTAAAAAGTTATTTTTCTCGAAAACGCTTCACTTTATCGATATCGGAGAGAAGGGCCTTTTTTTAGCAAAAGGTTAAGGCTATTTTAAAATGTTATTTTTCTCATTTATTATACAGGGTGTAAAACTTATTAGTACTATTTTGTAAGTTCCAGTCTGCCCCTGGCGAACTTATTAAGGCAAGTGCGAACAACATTTTAAGGAGTCCTAACTAGAATTTATTATATATAAAAAACTTTAATTTACCAAGTACTACAAAACTTATTCAATAGCACATAACTCTGTAAGAGGGAAGAAAAATATTTTTTAAAAACTTATTCACATTATTTTTTGTGTTCTTTATGAATCCGAGAGATTGCCCACATATTCTTGGACACCCTGTATAATTAAATGTTTCTCAAATATTTTTTATGCCTAATAAGCAAAGGGTGACCCCGTTGACACGTATTTATAAATAATTTTAATTAAAAATCAAAAAATATATTTTTATGCGTTTATTTTTAAATTACTTTTTATAATAAATAAACAGAGATAACATTTAGAACTATGTGTTGTTTCAATAACCTGTTATTTAAAGAATTTTCTATTTTGCAGCACAGGAGTAGAGAGTGTTGCTATTGAAGACCATACGGGAAAAACGATAAAGTCCATTTTTTATAAAATCCCCTATTTTTAACACGCTTTTTTATTAACTTGGGTTTGTAACTATCCATCCCCATCTATCTATCTATCTATGT
Source organism: Listronotus bonariensis (assembly GCA_014170235.1). Lineage (NCBI taxonomy): Eukaryota > Metazoa > Arthropoda > Insecta > Coleoptera > Curculionidae > Listronotus > Listronotus bonariensis. The sequence continues at coordinate 23,205 of JACEGR010004493.1, forward strand.
AACGGAATCTTTGAGCCTAATTTTAACCAACTTCAGCTATTCATTTCTTTGAAACTTTGCACACGTGTCAAGGACCGATGAAGATGCAATAATTTTAAAAACTTAGTATCCGTTATCTTTTTTGAATCCTTAAGGAAAAAAAAAATTCCATTATATTATAAAAACAACACCTAGGATGCCATCTGTTGGCAACATTTCAAACTTGCTATTAAATGAAGAAGAATTTTTAGTTTTTACACAATTTGGTTAGTTGCACCATAGGTGTTCAATTTTTATGAACAATAAAAATATAGGGTTAGTTACCATTACTTCAAGGATTCCATAATAAAAATTACATTATGTGTAATGTATACATAATACATAATGTGCAATTAATAAAAATTAACATTCTTTTTTAATACGCTTTTATTAACTTGGGTTGTAACTATCCATCTGGCTATCTATGTAACGGAATCTTTGAGCCTAATTTTAACCAACTTCCAGCCATTCGGTCTTTGAAACTTTGCACGCCCAGTAAGCTGACCCATGACAATGCAATAATCTGCAAACAGTATCCCGTACTCTTGTTTTTGATAGCCAGGAAAAAAAAATCAGACTACATATTATAAAAACAACACCTGGGTTGCCATCTGTTGGCAACACATTTTCAAACTTTGCTACTCAATGGAGAAGAAATTTTTTGAGTGGGTTGCCATCTGTTGGCTTGGCACATTCCAAACTTTTGCCTGGGTTGCCATCTGTTGGCAAAATTTCAAACTTTTGCTACTCTATAGAAGAAATTTTTAGTGGGTTGCCATCTGTTGGCAACATTCCAAACTTTTTGCCTCTTGTTCACTAAAAAATTTTTCGCCATTTTGTCAAGAGGCAAAAACTAAAAAATGAAAAATATTAATAGTTTAAAAAAACTAAAAAACACGCTTTTATATGCAACCGAACTAAAAATTAGAAATAATTTTCATTAAAAAAAAGTATTGTCATTTCATAGTAAAAGCGTGGGGTGCTTAATATATTAAATGTTATAATTATTATATTTGCCCATATCTATGATGGAAAAGTTATAAAAAATAGTAAAATGCACCCCACGCTTTTTTACTATGAAATGTTTCAGCATATTTTTTAATGAAAAATTATTTTCTAATTTTAGTTCGGTTGCATATAAAAGCGTGTTTTTTTTTAGTTTTTAAACTATTAATTATTGCAATAGAAGCACATGTTAGTTCTTAAATAAACGGGATTTATGTCTAAAAAGACATTAAAAATATAGTATACACACATGATGGTCCAATGATTTTATGATTAACAGTTGCAAATTTTGCAAAATTGTTTTATTGTTTGCGATTAGGTTAGTTTTGCATTGTAAAGAAAAAAGCAAAAAAACATAAAAGCTATGGAAGAATAGTGGACGTTTCCAAAAACCTATACATTTTGTGTAACTTTGAAAAGTTTTTGAAGAATTATCGTTGTTACCAATATCACTTCAAAATAATAGTTATTTAGTTACGTTTTCATCCCTTAAAATAATACAATTTTGTTTTAAGTTTAATAAAATATTTTAAAAACTTGGACTTTTATCATTTTTTCCGAATGTAATATATACCTTAGTTGTATTTTTAATAATAGCTTTCCTTAGATACCTCTTATTACAAAAAATATGTTTACGATAAAATGGTAACACAATAAATAACTAAATATTTTTTTCTAATGGCTAAGTACATGAGACAACTTTGGTACAGTTAAATATTTAATGTCAAAAAAACACTCTCCTAAACATGCTAATTAATTATTTTGGCATTGAAGAAATCACATCCAAAAAATTAAAACAAACAATCGAAGAAATAGTGCAAGGTTTTTTGTCACCAAACAATAAGAAAGTCTAGGTCATATTATTTTTCGGGGTCAACAACGTGCTAAGTTACCAAAATACTGAGTTCAACTTTGTATATAGTATACACAAATTGTCCAAATAATGGAAGAGAAAGAAATTACAAAAATTTTAGATTAGAAGTGGGTAGTAGACGTGAAGTCAAGTAAAAAGTTAAGTTTAAGTATGTAAACATGCAGGAAAAGATAATGGGTCTTACTTTGTTGTTGCTTTAGACCATCTTATTTCCACGCATTAGTAAACATTGCCGATGACGTATTTTATTATATAACGGTGCTCCTTGAAAATGAGAGCAAATAAATTAAATTTAAAAAAAAGACGTTAAACGGTTTTATTGTACTAAAAGCTAAGTAGCGTACTTATCCAAAGTAAATATGATGATGGAAATTTCACGTGCCCAACGATTTTATTATTTTCTAATCAATACCCCAGATTAATGATAAAATTGATACGATCAGGTAGCTAGGTCTTACTTAATTATTTTTTAGCAATTAGTACAATAAAAATGGTAAACATTTTTTATATACAGTGTATTTATTTTAGATTTGTTATTAGTTTATACTTCTTATTAAAATAAATGCATTATCATATTTTGAAATAAGCTTTATTTCACTAATTAAGCGCTTTCATTAGATACCATATTGAAGTAGTTGTGGAAAAAATATGTAATTCGCCATTTTGTGGCGACGGCCATATTAGATTTTAATTTTTTATAATAAACTCTATTTTTCCAACTAAACGTTTGCATTTGATAACCATATTAAGGTTTTTGTAAAGTAATATGTCATCCGCCATTTTGTATCGGCGGCCATCTTGAATTTACAATCATAATGAATGTATTGTATTGTATTGGTATTAATATTAGGAGTGTGTATTAAATTTAAGATCGATCTGTTGTGTGCAAGAAAATAAAATGGGCCCCTTAAGAAAAACAAAAATTCATTATGGTATCTTAAAACCGAAACGTTAAAATTAAAATCTGAATACGAAATAAAATTGCTCCTAAAAAGTGGCCCCAATAATATTTTTACAGTTTTTTTTCAAAATAACTTAAAAACCAAACAAGATGCAGCCGTCATTAAAACGGCATTAGATAAACCATTAAATGACCCACAACTTTTCCATTTAACCATCTTTCTATCTCCTATAATTTTCAATATTCAAATACATTTTTTACAAATTTTGGACACAATGTATACGACTTTCGTCACTATTAAAATATTTGATCTATTTATGCTATTTTTAAAACCATTTGGGAGCCTACAGTATGTCATATTAGAAAAATATTTTATCATACCAAGTACGTACTATAAAAGTTATTCAAGAAAACCCGGTTTTTGAACGGGACCTTTAAGGGCACATATAGAGAGGGGCTTAAAAAGACATTTATACAAATGTTTCATGTCCTATATGGATATCAAAAAATATTTTTCCTTCTGCCATACAAACCAAAAATTAAACCAGGAAAAAAATTCGTCTCTAATTTATCCGTCTGAATATATAAAGTTTTCAATCTCCGGATTATCCGTCATTATTGAAAATTCATCAGGGAGGGAAAAATCGTATACTGAATACGTTGACATGAATGATAAATATCTGCCCTTTGTGCACAAGGAAAACTTATTAAATAAAACTCGAAAAGCACAGGGTTTTGAACAAGATACGGTCCAGTAACATTAGGTTTAAATTGCAGAAAATTGTTTGGTCACAATACTTTGATACTAAAAATACTATTCTTTGCTGATTTAAATAAACCTATTTACCTAATTAAAATAAATTTAAATAAACCCATTTACATCAAAAATAAATTTAACCTTTCTTTTTAATTTTTTTTTCTATCTTAAAATCAAGCGGGTTACAAGTGCCCGGCCAAATTGACAAAATTAAAAAAACACTATGTATCTCCAAAACAAATCAAGTGAGCCATTATTTACTTTTACTACCGAATTTGTTTCAAAAATTAAAATTGAATTTGCGTTATCAAATTCGTTTTACCTCGCTAAGTTTTCGCTATACTTCGCAAGGTCAACGAAAACGCGCCACCCTGTAGAATAAAAAGAACGTATCCTTAATTTTCGTAAATTTTTCTTTTAGTTTTAATCAAACAGGCTTAATTTTTAAGTTAAATTTCGTTAATATAATATAATTTCTTAACCAGAAAATAACCAAAACAAAAAGGTTTAAATTTATTTCTAATGTAAATGGGTTTATTTAAATTAGGGTATTAGGAAAGAATGGTATCCTCAGTATTAAAGTATTGTGACCAAACAATTTTCTGCAATTTAAGCCTATTGTTACTAAACCGTATCTTGTTCAAAACCCTGTGCTTTTCGAGTTTTATTTAACAAGTTTTCGTCGTGCACAAAGGGCAGATATTTATCATTCATGTCAACGTGTTCAGTATACGATTTTTCCCTCCCTGATGAATTCTCAATAATGACGGATAATATGGAGATTGAAAACTTTATATATTCAGACGGATAAATTAGAAACGAATTTTTTTCCTGGTTTATTTTTCGGTTTGTATAGCAGAAGGAAAAATATTTTTTGATATCCATATAGGATATCCGAAAATCAGCACGTAATATATCTATATAAAAACCAAAATAATACTTTTCTTGGCCCCATAGGATTTGTGACTTTCTTGAATAACAGCTTTAAATTAAAAAAAAAAATAAAAATTGCAACTGCAACATTCTACACTAAAAAATAAGCGAATTTATCTTCTAAGGTTTTAACAATATTAAGCAAAAATATATTTTGGTGAATTTACATTAAAATAGACTTTGCTAATATGCGTATATAGGGTATTCCAGAATATGTCGAAAATTTTATAGATTTATATGAAACACATTTCACAAATTTCTACGAATGTTTGTTCTTAAGCCCCTTCTTAAATAGATATGTACCCTTAAAGCGGCCCCCAAAAATCGGGATTTCTGAAATAACTTTTATAGTATCTACTTGGCATGATTAAATATTTTTTATTATGACATACAGTATACCTACGAATGATCTTAAAAATAACACAAATGGGCCAAAAATTTTAATCGTCAAGAAAGTCATATACAGTGTGTCCGAAATTGGTGGGAAATGTATTAGAATATTGGAAATTATAAGAGATGGAAAGATGGTTAAATAAGAAAAGCTTTGGGATATTAATTCATTTATATAATACCGTTTTGATGACGGCTGTTTCTTGTTTGGTTTTTAAGGTATTTTGAAAATACTGAAAATGTGTATGTTTAAAAATGTGGTGTATATTTTTTATTCAAAATAATCTTTGAAATGTGTAAACGTTATTGAGGCAACTTTTTAACTTTCTGTATTTAGATTTTAATTTCAACATTTCGGTTTTAAGATACCATCCTCAATTTTTGTTTTTCGTCAGTAGGCCATTTTATTTTTTTTTGCACATTTTTAAAGAACGTTTTTTTCTTTGTTATAATGTATAGCATTTTATAGATTTTTTTGAAGATACATAGTGTTTTTAAATTTTGTCAATTTGGCCAGGCACTTGCAACCCGCTTTTTCTACGTAAAAATCACTTAAACTCTTTTAATTTTTTTCTATCTTTAATATCAAGCGGGTTACAAGTGGCTGCCCAAATTGACAAAATTTAATAAACACTCTGTATTTACAAAACGGATCAAGTTAGTCATGATTTACTAATACCATTAGGCTTGTTTCAAGGATCAACATCGAGATTGTACAACCAGATTTGTTTTATTTCTTTTAGTTTTCGCTATACCCTGCAAGGTCAACAAAATGGCGCCACCCTAAACAAAGTTTTTTTTTAAACAAAACTAAAATTTAATTTAATAATATTTATTTCTTGGCATGATTATGTCGCTAGTCATGTTGCTAATGTCCAATTTAACAATTATTAAATTATTTTTATTTTTTAAGACTAATTAATTATATTTAGGTTTAGGAAGAGTTACTCAAAATATATAAAAAAAATGACAAATATTAAAAAATTAATAAACAGTTAGTCCCAACTCTATTTATACGTGAAATATTTTGCTCCTGTACAAGGTACAAAAATAAACCTAAATTAAACCTGTATATTTTAACAATTTTTTACGGTTAATTAAATTTTACAAAACAATTGTATAACAGAGTATACGTCATTTATTGCTGGTTTTTGAGATATTAACATGATGTTGATATACTTGTTAACGGGTAAAAGTGAGAAAAAAAGATATATTTTAATTTTAATCCTTTTTAATAATTCTGTGACTGTCACAATGGCAAACAATATAACACCATGTAATTAATTTTCTACCTCTCGTTGTAAAAAACAAATAGGTATGTCAGAAATTTAATTACCTTTTGATACCTACTTATTAATTTGTACTGAATATCAGCAAAACGTCAAATATAGCTAGTTTTTAGGTTAAGGGCTGCACTACGTCAGCCTCTAGCCCTTAAATAGGCTCACGTATTAAGAGTAATATTTTTATAACTATGGATTTGGATGTTACTGATATAGACATGCCACAAAAATTTATTTGCATTCACCATACAATAAATTAAACTTTTAGAAAATTAGGTTTGTTTAAAATTAAACAAAAATGAATCCAGGAATCACCCCTTAATTATTAGCATGTCTTTAAGGAACACCCTGTATAGGAATGTGTGAAATGTAAAGTTTTTTTATCTATAAATTTTGATTATGACCGTTATTTAATTATTTAATTAAAGTCTATGTTTTTTAAATGGGGAAAAAAATTAGTCGCTGAAAAAAAATTAACATATTATAAATTATTCGCAAATATAGTATAAAAATACAAATAAAAGCTTAGGTAATAGTATATAATATATTTAATGATCCTCATATTTTGTAATATTTCTTTAAAAATATTTAAAAATACGTAAGTGCTAAAAACAAAGAATGTTAAAAATGTAAAAGTGCAATTATTTGACAAGATTTTAGCAAAAAAAAAACAAACGTAATATTAAATTAAAAAAAAAACAGATTACGAGTTTACACAGGCATATATGCTAACCTTATCACTTTAGAGGAAATTCCAAATATCTCCGGTGTTTTCTAGACACAAATACAGAGTGTCAACAAATCTTTAAGACAAGCAATAACTCCTAGAGTATTAGATATATCAAAAACAGACATTTTGTCGGTACCTGTTATGGCAAGAGAAGAGCTCCGCATATTCGTCACTCTTTTGTTACTTTTGGTTTAACCAAAAATGGCTCTAATTTTAAGATGTGAGATGTAATGAAACACCTCTTGTATTTTTGGATTTTTAGGACCATTCTTGGGACTTAAAGATCAAAACTCAAGAATTTTTTTGTGCTTTCTTACTAGAAAAAGGATATAAACGCTTAAATGCGCTTGATACCGGTTTAATTTGGCCTAAAAGACCGCAGAAGGTAGAAGTATGTTTGGAATATTGGCGTTAGGCACAGCGTTCGAAGTAGCGCGCCCGCCTTGGCCTTTGTTTAATCGCTAAATTGGCTAAATAAAACCTTTGGCGTATTTAAGCATTTATATCTTTATTCTAGTAAGATAACAAACATTTTCTTGTGCAATTATTAAGTTAATAACTTAAAAAATATTTTTATATAAACAACATTCTATTACAACACCGGAAAGTTAGCTAAATTTCCATATCGGCGTTAGGCACAGCGTTAGCAAGAAGCGCGTCCGCCTTGGCCTTTCTTCAATCGCTAAATTGGGGTAATAAAACCTTTGGCGTATTTAAGCACAAAAATTTTCTTGTGCCATTATTTAGTTAATAAATTAAATAATATTTTTATACAAACAACATTCTTTTACAACACTAAAAAGTTAGCTAAATTTCCATTTGTTTATAATAAAAGTAATTATTAAAAAGCAATTATTTTTAGGTAAATATTTTGTTCTTCTGTTTCTCTACTACTCCTTAGCATACAAACTAATTTTTATCGAAATCCAGTAATTATTCGATAACATATTGTAATTTACAACAAAAAGTACTCGATATTTTTATTACTTATAATAAAAAAAAACCGTTTTGGGTACAACCTTTTATCTCTAAAGCTACCAAAATATGTAAATAGATAAATTTAAATCGAATAGTCGATTTTTAGTGTGTTTAAGAAATTTTAACCTCTGAATAAACTACAGAAAACTTTATTATGTTTGCCATTTATGTCAATATTGAAAAATAACAAAACATAAAGAAATCCTCAAAAACTGAATAACTTTCTTAACCTGTCAACATGAATGTGAAATAACCGTTCAAAATAAAAAAGCTCTAAAAATATTGACCTAAACAAACAGTCATGTTTTATTGGGTTATCATGTAGGGCGAAAAATACAAACAAGGTATATAAATTTTGTCTGTTGTACCGTAACTTTTTCTTAACTTGTGTTTGGACGTGTCCATTATTCTTCGATGGTATCCATACACATCTTACAAATTTTTATTTTTCTTAAATGTTTTTGGCTTTCTTAAAATATATTTTTACCCTATTTTTAAAATACAACCAACAAATGAGAGTTAAAAATTAGTTCGGTTGCAAAATACAGGGTGTTGGAGTTTTTATTTTATATTTATTTTTTTATATTTTACTTTTGTTTTTTTTACATTATTTGGTATAAGGGGTTCTCAATAGTAGAAAATCGAAATCGGCGTATATTTTTGTTTTAAATGTGAAGGATATAACTAACGTACCTTGATGCCATATTTACCAAGTATACCCATTTTGTGGAAAAAAATTATAAATTTAATTTTGTCCTTAAACGCAAAATATATAAAGGGAACAAGTTATTACAATTTTACCATAGGCAAAGTAATTTTTAATTCCTTACCAAAAAAAAACAACTTAAACGGGAGTTTTGTAAAAAAAAATATTTAAAAATATTTAATTATATATAAATGTAGTCACACTGCATCTCGCAAGCGATCCACTTTTCGACTAAAGTAAATTGCGTTAGATCGTTTTGTTTCAGCCTAAGGAGCTCGTGGTAGCATTTTGTACAGACCTTTTAGATACACTCTGTATAAAATATTTAAAAGCAATGATTTGCTTAAAATTAACCCTTATATGTGTTCTTTTTATTTATAATAGTATGTCGCGTAACATGTAGAAAAAGCGATATATTTTGTTAGCGTAAGAGTCCAGCAACCACAAAGACTTCGAAAAAATGCTTTTTCTACGAGTTCCACATACTTTTTTTTTTGATAAAAGTATTTTTTAATTTTTGTTCAGGGTAGAATAAAATATTAATTTTAATAATTTTAAAACATCATTAATATTTTTCTTTTTGGTATAATACGTTATCACAGTTTAGTATAGTTGACTTTGACGAACGTTATTAGTGAATATATAAAGCTTAAAAAAGTTTAACCTTAGAAAAAAATGATTTTGTCCATGGATGGAAAATTATGTTATCTAGCGACGCCTTTTAGCTACAGCCATAATACATTTTGGAGGTGCGAGAATGTATTGAAATCTGTAGGAATTTCGTCCTACTCAATTAAATGAAATAAATGTTATACATTTTTTTAAAAGCAAATTTCCCAAATATTTGCTAGAGTATACAAAAATATAAAGCAAATTCAAACACTATCACTTTTTACAAATAAAAAATTCATCAACAATAATAACAAATAAAAAAATGCATTTTAAACCATTAAATAATAATAGGTGTTAAAAAAGACAACAACAAAAAATGTGATTTTTGGTTATTTGAGTTATAAAAATAGGTAATTCCGTAACGTCAATCCTTTCTTAAATGGCAATGTTAAATTAATTTTGAAATTAATTTACCTGCCATTTCTCATTTCTTAAGATGATAAATGTATCTGTCACGAAATACAGATCTGTAATTTGTAACAGTATGTCATAAATATTAAACATTAAGTTTAAATAGGACGTTATAATAATTTTAAGTTATTAATATTTTTAAAACGGTGCACCATCTGTAGATAAAACAAGAGTGATTTTTTTATGTTTTTGTTAAGCTTTAATATGTGGTAGTTTTGTTAAAGGAAAAAGCAAAAATTATATAAAAACCATCTCCTATCATGTATAAGACAAAAATACCAAAGCATATTTAAATATTTTAATTAAACAAATATTTAGAAACAAAAATTTCCACCGATAATTTCAATACTTTTACATCTTTTTAGTAATAAAATTTTATAGCTCTACAATTTGTCCAATCACTATAAAATAAAGATATAAAAAGCGACGTATATAAAATAGGTTTTTATCTTTTAGTTTAAACACATCTTAAAGTAAGAGGTTCGTAAAATAAAATGAATATATTTTTTTACTTTTACAAACAATCCAATTTTTCACACTTGTGTTGTGTTTTTGTTTGCCGATAAGACGAGACAATGACGTAGTTTAGGTAAAAAATATGAGTTATTATATCGTCTTAAAAACAATATTTTTAAGCTGTTTTTAAGAAAATAATATATTATCTCAGATCGGAAGAAAATCTACATATTTTCTCTCTCTTAATACCTTCAAGTGTCTTCTTGGGCACTGTAGAGACATACTCAGTACTTTTTTCTTTTACTTCAAACATAGTAGACGGCGGGAATGGCATTTCTTACGATGTTGCCAAACGTCCTTTTTAATACACAACTAGCCGACTAGTGCCCACTAACACATTGGCAAATTTTTAAAAACCTTATACTATCAAAAACAAGTTGTAGTAAAAAAATATTTTAATAATGGTTTATTTACCGTCTAATAGAGAACATGCTTAAAATGTCCTCCGTTGGCTTCCAAACATGCAATTTTCTCCTCGGGCAAATATCTTTTAACTGTTTAAGATTTGCTCACATTTTTATGATAAAATAGACACTGTTGTTACATTAAAAGTTCTTTCTAATTTGCTTTTAAAAGAAACAAACTGTTGAATAAAGTAACTAAGTATTCACTTTTAAAACAAACATTACAGGTAAAAATTATTATTTCGTAAGGTAAAATTAAACAAGAGTCTTAAAGTTAAAAAATAGCCAAATTTGCATAACTCATCTAAAAAAGAAAAAAGTGTTAGTTTTTAGTGAATCTATTATTATTGTTGAGTTGTTAAGCAGCTACGATCAATCGGCTTAGAAAATGTTTAACAATGAAAACAGTAAGAAATAAACTGCTGCTCAATTCAACTGCAACTGGAATTTTTTTAGTGAATTTCAAATCGTTATTACTCTTAAATAAAATGTAATAGCAAAATGCGGCTTTTACCGTTTTGTAGGATAACTTTTTTGGAAAAAAATGGCTTTTTCACTTTATGTAAATTTTCTCTTGTTTTTATTCTACAGGGTGTAATAGAAAAGTCCGATTATTTACAAAAACTTTGTCAAGAGCGACATTCTACAAAAACAAAATGGTTTTAATTTTTAATTATATAGTGTTATTCAGTCGACCATTTTGAAAAAACAGGTTTCTCAGATTTTTGATATCTGATCCATTTTTCATGTTATAATTTTTTTTAACAAATTGATTTTTTTCATATTGTACTCCCTGTATTTAACAGTTTATCACAGCGATTAATTTTTTTAGATGATTTACAATGTACATAAGTACCCTTTTAAATATTTACGCGTCAGTAGCGTCGCAAATGTAATTAAATTGTATTTTGGTAAAATATCAATTTCCAAAGTTTCTGTGTGCACCACATATTCTGTATTTAAGATTTTAATTGTTTGTTTGCAATTTTTAGAAACTAAAACATTTATCTCAGGACGGTTTTTTACTTTTTTAAAAAAGTCATCAGTGGCGTAGATATAATTTTTCTTTTGAATGCTCTTTTTACTTACCAAAGGATTATTTCATGGAAGTAATAATTTGTAATTCGGGTTATTTTAGGGCATTTATCGATTAGCTTAAAACAAACGTTAACATTTTTTAAATCTTAGTAATTTTAGAAAAAAAATATACAGGGTGTTTCAAAAATTAAAGCTTTAACATTTGTATTTTTTTAATGAAAAGCGGGGTGTGAATAAGAATATCTTATGAAGAAAGTTTAAATAAACTTATGTTCTGACTGTCCTAACTTTTGAGATACAGGGAGTGAAACTTAAAAAATATATATACCTTTTTTATAATAACTGTGATACTACTCTACAAATTTTAATAAAATTTGGTACATAGCCACTACAGATTGGGGGCATATTTAAAAGTAAAATATTTTTTCCTTTTTTCAGTGGCGTTCGAGCGGGATTTAAATTAAATATTTTTTAAAGAAAATCATGGTAAGCCACTGCTTTTTTTTAAACAAAAATTATTTTTATAATTTTCATTTACTTTTAAGCAAATTTGATATCATGTTATTCTTTTGTCCGACGAATAGTTTTTACTTAATAAAATATGAAGCATTTCTCGGCATGTTCATATATTGTCAAAATTGATAAAAATGCCTTATTGGTGTTTTGGTAAAAGTGGCAAGGTTTATTAAAAAAACGCAAATACCTGCATTTTAAATCTCTAATTTAATTTTTCCAAATCTCTCTTATCCAACTTTTACAATTCTGTTATAAGAACTTCCTGCCAACATCTTTGGTATATTCGTGAACCACTTAAGAGACTGTTGTAGATCCCGCTCACTAGTTGCATAGAGGTTTAGGTCATTACATTTTTTTAAGTTTCACACCCTGTATCTCAAAAGTTAGGACAGTCAGATCATAAGTTTATTTGAACCTCGTAAAATCATCACACACATTCACACCCTGCATTTCATTAAAAAAATACAAATGTGGAAGCTTTAATTTTTTAAACAACCTGTATATTTTTTTCTAAAATTTTTGGATTTAAAAATGTTAACGTTTGCCCTAAAACAACCCGAATTACAAATTATTACTTCCATGCAATAATCCTCTGGTAAGTAAAAAGAGCATTCAGGAGAAAAATTATATCTACTCCACTGATGATTTTTTCAAAAAAGTAAAAAACCGTCCCGAGATAAATGTCCGTAGTTTCTAAAAATTGTAAAGAAACAATTAAAATCTTAAATACAGAATAGGTGGTTCTCACAGAAACTTTGGGAATTGATATATTACCAAAATACAATTTAATTAAATTTGCGATGCTACTGATGCGTTAATAATTTTTTTAGAAATAAAATCCTAATACAGTTTTGAAAGGGTACTTATGTACATTGTAAATTATCTAAAAAAATTAATCGCTGTGATAAACTCTTAAATACAGGGAGTACAATATGAAAAAAATCATTTTGTTGAAAAAAATTATAACATGAAAAATGAAGCAGATATCAAAAATCTGAGAAACTTGTTTTTTTAAAATGGTCTACTAAATAACACTATATAATTTAAAAACAAAAACAATTTTTTTGTAAAATGTCGCTATTGACAAAGTTTTTGTAAAAACGGACTTCTCTATTACACCCTCTAGAATAAAAATAAGAGAAAATTTACACAGAGTGAAATGGCCATTTTTTTCCAAAAAGTTATCCCACAAAACGGTAGAAGCCGCATTTTGCTATTGCATTTTATTTAAGAGTAATAAGGTTTTAAAATTTACCAAAAAAATTCCAGTTGCAGTTGAATTGAGCAGCAGTTTAGTATCACGGAGAAAATAATCAATCACATCTCAAATTCGCTTACAGCAGTTTTGTTGACACAAAAATATCAGTGTCGGGGTTGGATTTTGACCACAAAATTTTTAAGTTTATTATTTCAGCAATTAATGGTGGGTCACCATTTTAACAATTTATATTCAACTTATCAACTTTTTGTACACCGTCATATGAATGCATATTTACCTGTGCAATAGAAATTTCCCCGAACGTTTGGAATAAAATCGTTTTTTGTTCTACAGGATAAGTGAGTTTTTAGTTCAAAATGTCGCATAATAAAGTTTTATTAAGAACGAAATATTTCTCTAATTAAAAAAACTAAGTTGATGGTGGCGGCTTTCAAGACGAAACGTCTTATTTTAAATTTAATGACATCATTTTATGGAACCAAAAAAGTGGCAGTAAAAATGTCACATTAATTTTTCAATATCTCTTTAAATTACCTAAGAAAAAAAATCAGTTTTGCAAAACTGCGTTTTTCTTTCTAATAACCCTGGGGTGACTGCAATTTTTAAAATTTTTAAAATGAAATATTGTTAGGCATTAAAACTTCTAGCTTGGACCCTATGCCCAACTTAACTAACCCTGTATCTCTTAGTCTTCCTAGAATCCTAATGGTTGCCATCGAATTTGTAGCAGCCTGATTTTTTCTACTATCGAATAAAAATTTCTTAAATGAACATTTCATGTATGAGTTATTTATTTAAAATCATATTTTTAATGATAAAAAAAATATATATGATTTCTGAAAAAAAATTAAAAATATTTTAATCGGAGAAAAATGGTAGGCATGTGCTTTTCTATAAAAAGCATATTTCCGGACTCTTAGTAATTGCTGGACCCGGTTAAAGCATCGTCCAGTAAAATCCACCATTGTCCGGAATAGATGTACAAACTATGGTGCAAATTGGTAACTAACCACCAAGAGTCCGGAAATATGCTTTTCCTACGAATTGCACATACTATTTTCCCTCCCATTAAAATAGATTATTAATTTTTGTTTTAAATAGCATAGGATATTTTTTTAGTTTTATAAGTAAACACATTAAAATTACTTAATATCGGTATAATACGTTACTAAAATAAGTATCAGTTAATTGACTTTGACAAACGTCATCCATAAATATTTAAAGCATAGAAATATTCCCGGTTATGGCCGAAAAAGTACGTTAACTACTATGCCCTCTGCCTTCTATCTATGTCTGAAGTTAAAATGCGATAAAAAAACCGCCTAAGATATTAATTCAAATAGAAAATACCTTTTTTGTAAAAAAGATGAAGGAATTAAAACAAAATATCAAATTTGTCACCAGTGTCAAAAATGCATACATAAAATTAAAACAAATTGTCTTACCCTGTATAATCCTGACTTACTGAAAAGCGATTTATCACGGGAAAAAGAATAAGTATAAGGATACGTAATACCCCAAATATCATTGATACTGTGGCAAAAGTTCTTAAGTTACATTTTAAATAAATTTTGTTTATTCTAACTTTAAAGGTCAATATCTCCCTTATAATGCTTGATAGAACTTTTTTTTATATGAAGTACTAACATTGTTTTGCTTCACTCTATTATCCCCATTATTTGGGACCTAACTTTTTAGACACCTTGTATACTTAGCTATTTAAAATCCAGTTTAAATTACAATGTTTAACGAAAGCGTTTAAACGTTAAAGCTAAATAACTATTTAACATCGCTTTAATCGCAACCCAGTAAAGCAAAAAGGATTAAGGCGAGCAACACTAGTTTGCACTAAATCAACTTTTTCATTAGGTTGTTTTGGGTAAAGAAATTTTAATTAATTAATTTAGAGTCAGAGCCGGGAAGGAGCTGCAAACGTGACCTAATTGCAAAACGGGCCTTAGAGAAATTATATCTTAAAAAATTGCCTTAGAGGAATAAAAAATAGTTTAATTTAGCTTTTTACTATGCAACAAGTCTTATAATATCCATATGTTCATCCAGCAATAAAAAATGGTAACGTTGTAAAATATTTTGCAAACTTTTATATAAAGTTTCATTTTATTTAGGAAAAATAAAAACTGGTATCACCAACCGCAGACCGGTTTAAAACCATTTTGGTTTCCATTAGTACGGTGCGTGTGGACGATAACAAAAACTCTAAAAAATTCTTTAAGCGAAAATGTCCAAATACATACGTAATAGTTCATTGTCTATCATGCTCTCTGTCGCTAAAAACTAAGCGACCTAAAAAAAACTGTTCTGTTAATTTTCATGTTTTTTGTAGAATAACTTCAACTGCTTGTTAAGAATGCCAAAAATTAAATATGTTCTATCAGACAGTTCAAGGTTTAATTTTTTTTTAAATGTCTGTCGGACAACCAGCCTCTTGAAAAACCAGTTACCTAAAGAACTGAGGTAAGGTATTTTTACTTTTCAATAAATTATGGTTTTAATGAATAAGTTAGTTAGCTCTGCTGGTAGCGATCCTGCTTTTTGCTCCAGGTGTTGTGGGTTCGAATTATGCATAAATATAAAACGAACCTAATGTGGATTTATTCGATTTTATCGTTAAAACTGTTTCAAGTGCTCTGCTTAATGCAAATATTACAAAAGGAAAGGTTATACAAATATGAGTATTTTAAAACATGGACAAAAAGAGATAATTACCCGTATATTTTTTTAAAAAGAAAACCTAATAAAAATAAAGAGATTTTTTTTAATTTTTAAATAAAATGTAACTTATTCTAACCAACCAGTTAGTTCCAGTTAAAAAGTTTTTGTAAACTAATTCGACTCTAAAATAAACTGACTTTAAATCAAGAAATGTTTATATCATGTACTTATTATATAAATTTCATACCATACGTAAAGAATTTAAACAAAAATTATGTAAAAAATGTATCTAATTTATTTTCAGTGTCTTTGCCTCAATACAGCATTACTAAAATTTTATTTTATTAGATGTAACATCGCTTTGTTAATTTAAATATATATATATATATTTTTGTCTATCGGGAGGACAGACTTTAAATACACAAGAGACTTTTTTAAAGCGTATCTGCGATCATTCTGGTTGCCTTATCCTTCAAAATAAAATTCAATATCAATTTTTTTTTAACTCATATAGAAGATACATATTGTGAATAAAATATTGAATAGTATACACAATTTTAAGAAATATATTGTTTGCTTTTTATTATATCGCTGCGCCGTTAAAAAAATGTGAATCTGGTAAAGGGATTATAAATTTGTTTTATTGATCTTTTATGTCGGTTGATTTTAAATAACTAAAAGTTTTAAAGCTAAAACGGCGTTAGTTTAACATTGTGTCAATAAATAATTTTATAAAAATTTAACATTTTGCCTATATATACAGTGTGTCCCAGGATAGGTGTTACAAGAGCCCCAAATGGACCAAAAATTTTGGAATGTTTAAACGTTCTTTTGGGAAAACTGGTTACATGGTTCAAAACTAATATATACAAAATTTTACTCCAATTGGTAATATACAGGGTCGGTTATAACTAAAAATATGCAAAATGACCAAAAGTAAAGTACCGTTATTTTCAAAAAATAGGGCAAAATTGTATAAGTAAATGTTGCAGAGAATTGAATTTTATGTTAAAATAGAAAGTTAAAGAGTTTAGGTAAAAAAACAAAAATTGTTAAACTTTTGCAATATGCATTACCAGTTTTTAAAATACTTGGCTTAAGAAAGCAAACTTTATTAAAAAATATATTTAAAATTATTATTATTTTTTTAAATCTTTGCCTTTTCTTTTCCATTATTTAGGTTGTAATGCGTAATGCAAAAATTGCCAATTACATTTTATACAGTTAAAGTCTATTTAATTTCCGGAATTAAATAGTTTATCTTTTCTTAAATAAAATATATCTAGCTTTTTTCTATTTTGTATAAAAATTAAAGAAGTAAAACAGCAACAAGATCTACATGTAAAAAGGGAGAGGTTAGCGGGATAATAATATTAATCCGTTCGAATTAGCAAAAGTGAATTTAGGTAGTGCTTTAGTTCTGGTTAGTGGATTTCATAAAAAAATAATTATCAAGCTCACACCTTATCCAAATGGTAAAGTTTAAACAAAATACAATATAACAAAATACCATAAACGAATATTATTTCCACAAAACACTTAATAAAAATTTGTTGATTTAAATTTGCATGGTGTCAATGTCCCCGCAACCCGCAAGCATCCGCTTATAAAATAAAGTAAACGTCCAAGTTAGAAGAGCAAGATCACTTTATATCAAGCGCCATACCATAGAACACGATAAATTAAAGATTAAAATCGTCTTTTTATTTCCAGGCGTTCGTGTTGCCGATTCGTAAGTGCGGAACAAGCCGAAAGAATTTACGGAGTTTGAAATAGACAGGAAATAGAACATAGAGAAGAAATTTCTTTCTTGCGAGTTACCAAGTTCGGCCTCACACACCTAGGCAACACTAAGTCAATTTTCAGTCTAAATTACTACTTTTCTTAACCTTTTTTTTATTGTTTTGCGCATAAGATTCGCAGAGGTGTGTTAATCAGATGCTGAATTGCAGTTTGGCGCAATAAAATTACCCTTTTTCGGCCTAATTATTTAACTTAATTTTATAAATAAATAATTTTTAACCCAAAGTTTAGGATTGTCAAATTTCCATTTGGTTTTAAACGTTATAAGATTTGTAGTATTTTAAATTTAGAATTTCATATAATGGTCATTATTTTTGCTATGCTAGGTGTATAAAAAAGTCATGGTATAAATCATAGAGCTGATAGAGTTAGCCAAAATAATGTAAGAAATTTATATAAAAAAAAACTTTGTTTACCCTTTCCATGAAATATAATATTTTTCTTCTTTCAGCGCCATGCTCTGTCTTTAGGGCGTAGGCTTCCTCTCGCACATTTCTATGGAACGTACCAAACTGTTTTTATACAGATATATGGGACCACCACCGGCTTTACGTGGCCTTCAAACATCAACATGAAAGGGTGTACTAGGCAGAATACTACACAGTGGTTAGCCATTGCCTTTAGTGAGGTGACGAGCGATAAAAAATTTCGATGTATGATACCGGCAATCGATCCCTGTTCTCTGCGGTATGAGGCTAGACCCTCCACCACGCTCGCAACAGATATTAATTTTGAAAATTAGAATTAAAAAGATATATTTGTAACTTTTAAACGCTGGCACAGTCTTAATAATATTTTTTTATAAGAAACATATATATGCATTTCATACATAATAAAAACTTTATTAGTTTTATAAAATTTAAAAAAGGTATACAATGTTTATGTTCACCATAAAGTTTAAGGTTCGACTAAACAAAGTTTTAAATATTTTTACCTGTTTTATTGATGTTATAAAATATTAAAGTTTTTAATAGAAATAAAGTAAATGTTGATTAAAATAAAGTATTTCTGTTTTACAGAAAAAAGATAAAGGAATATAGCGGTAAAAACATACATAATCGTCTAACTCTGTGCAACTTTAAGTTACTGAACAGCCTTGTACCTATACAAAAGAAAAAAATTCGGAGCCTAAATATATTGATACTTCAAAAACTGGTACAAGGATTTTTTTTTAATTTTAAAAGTCTTAAATCCCCAACAAAGTGAAACTAAACCTTTTAAAAAATCCTTTTCACGTCCTGAATATTTATTATGCAAAATGTTCTGTGGAGACTTAAAAAAGAAAAGTTAAAATTTTATACTATGAAAATAACATTATTATTTATGATTACTTTAAAGTTACATTTATAAAGATCATAAACAATGCACAGACATCTTTAAAGATATTAACGTAATTTTACTTCTTTTAAATTAATATAAATGATTGTACAAACAAAAAAAACTGAGGCGGTAAACAATACTTAATTAAACTCGTATAATGAAACTTTTAGCTACATTATAAATCAGATTTCTTACATTATAAATACAATCCGAAAGGCCGTGTCAAGTTCTATTTATAAAATGTAATTGCGCGTTACCACGCGATCACTTTAATTTTAGTGAGTGTTAACAGTACAATGTAAAATTATAGTAAGTAAATAAGAGAATGTTATAATTTTTCAGGTAAAACGGTGGTACCTTACAATATGACACTAGAAAAATATTGTGTACAATTTTTGTAAGGAAATGATCAAACATGCGAAAATGGCAGCAATTATGCAAAAACATATCAAAGAAAAGGTGAATTGCGGTGGCATGGCCGTCATATCTTAGTGCTGGATCATGTCAAATTAAAAATTTAGGTTTGTTAGATAATCGTTCTTTCCAGGTAATGCTGAAAGAGTTTATTATTTTTTTTACCTAATGAAAGCACCCAGAGTAGTTTTAAGATAATTTCGATTATAAAGTTGTTTGCCAGGAGCTGTAGTGGTCTTCTTGAAAAAACACCGTATGGTACTGTCCGGTACTGTCTATAAAATCAGTTTTTTAGTTACCTAGCTCTACCACTAAATGGTTGTCCGTTGTCCCACTTCCGCATATGTAGATATCTTAAAACTGTAAAAATTCGAGTTACCTCGTTGTAGTTCCGGGAAGCTTGACGCATATATCCCGATTAGCTCAGGAGCATTGCGTTCTACTTTATGGCTTTCAGGTAACGAAAAGTGTTATGCACCTGAACTACTCCGTTTTTCTTTTCCCTTGCCCCTCATGCACCAGCCACTGTTTTAGTTTTCGTGTTCCAAACGTGTTTTTTATGGTTAAGGATGGATTTTTAAAATTATTTGTTTAAAATGGAATTAGATATTAAAAGAGATTATTATTATAAAGCCAAGAAAGGTTAAAAAACAAAATTTTAAAATTTCTTAAAGTTATCTCTCTTTCCTTGTCTAGTGATGCGTTCCAGTGACTAACTTTTAATAGCAGATCAAGAGCTTCAAGCCCTGGAGTGTGACGCACAAAAATTTTCGTCATTAGAAAGCTGCTCTGAACCCAGGCTATATTTTAATAATGTTAATAGTTGAGTTTTATTCATAATTTTTTACCATTTTGTTTTTTTAAAGAGAAAAAATGACCTACTGCTTATTATTTCTTTGCACTTGAAGGTTGCATCTGTGGAACACTGTCCGATCTGGCGATGTAAATTTTTGCACTAGCTTGAACTATTTGGTCTTATTAGTACAGTGTGGGTGATAACAAAAAACTCGAAAGGAATTATTTAAAGAATATAAATGTCGAATAAGCGTTAAGCTGATCTGCGGTTGGTGATCTCGATATGCTCTAAAAAAACCTTTGGCCAGTTTGAAAAACTGCTGGTCTAGAATACTAATTTTTGTAAAGCAATAATAAAGGTTTTTTTTTTAATCATGGCTACGTACAGCTTAAAATATAAACAGTGTGGTAAATCCAAAATATTCACTATTTAATTTATTATAAGTAAGCAAACATGCAAAATCAAAGCATTAATAGGGTGCTGGGCGAGGTAAAGTAGTTAAAACTTAGATGTTCTGTAATATTTTTTTCGAAAGCCGTAAGTCTCCATCTTCTTTAATAACCAAGATATACTTTAATTGCAACACAATCCGGACACCCGGTATAGTTAGGTCGCATGGGTTGAAACAAATTTGTTTAAAATTATAGAGAGGGAAATATAGACAGCCAAAGTCATATACAGACTGTCCACGGATGGGGTTAACAAAAAGACAAATAAACCAAAAATTACTTTTTTAAAAAATAGTCATTCTTTATAAAAATTTTTGCTTGTAAAAAATATTTAACAAAGGAAAAATTTTGATTTTATATACAGGGCTCGCAAAAACTTGAAAAAGATTATATTTCTTCAAGAGTAACTACCTTTATTTTTCTATTACTTTTAAGCAAAATGTCCATAGAAAAACTTATTTAGAATAATGTTTGTAATCAATAAAAACAAAATTATAAAATTTTGTATAAATTCCATAATTTTGCAAAAGCCTTGATTACATTCGTTTACAGCTAAATATTTGGGGATTTGAAGAAAGCAGGTGTTGAAAAAGCAAATCAGGAAAGTTTTTTAGGTCATTCTATTGTTAAAAATTTAAAATTTTTAATTTTTGCTAACTCCAAAATCAGTGTTATAAAACTTTTTAATACCCCTTTACATTAATATAATCATTCAAAATGCTATTCTAAATAAATTTTCCTTCTGATATTTTGCTTAAAAATAAAAAATAAAGGTGGTTTACTCCTGGAGAAAACTATTGTATTTTTAAGCTTTTGCGAACCCTGTATACAAAATCAACATTTTCTTTTCGCAATTCCCATTTTTTACGAACAAACCTTTTTATCAAGAATGACTTTTTCGAAAAACAAAATTTTTGGTCTATTTGTCCTCTTATTAACACCGTCCGTGGACGGTTTGTATGTGCTGAAAAAGAAAAAAAATAGATTTAATATTAGAAAACAACATATATGATGTTTTTTAGCTAATTTTAAAATTCAATAAATTTTAAGAAGTAGCATCCACAGCAGTTTTTTTTTATTTTCATGTTAAATGGGTAATAAAACACATTTTTTTGCAAGTCGACCGTCCGCCCTTATTTTAGTTAGTATTACCCTTTTATTTTAATTTTACTTTTACATAACTGTAAACGAAATAAAGTAAACCATCCGCGTGAAAACTAAACTAGTTAGGTAAATGGGCGTAAAAGCATTTCTGCTCATTCTCACAAGCGATTACATTCAAGAGCGGAGCTTTGTTAAAATCGTATTAGGTATAATATATCTATGAATTACACGTTAAAAGATTGTATCTAGTAATGGCGCATACTTTGGAAAGTGTGCGAGAATTGATATTGCAGGTAATGTAGGGGGAAAATGGCATGTTTTTACTTTCCCCATATTTTTTAAGAAATTCAAGATTCAATTAATGTATTTTAGCTCGGAGAATTTAAAAACATATTAAAAAACAATTGCATAAAAAACAAGGACTTACGCCATAAATGTTATATTTTTTAAATGGAACATCATATTTATTACTATATTTTTAAATTCTATGGTCAATTGTAAGTGTTTTTTATAAACGGTATTACATGTTTATCTTATTCTGTTTTTCATTATTGACGCTTAAAAAGTCACATTTTTGGCATATTTAATTAAATATCCTAATTTAAAATACAAGTGATTACCTATTTTTTTTACTTCTTTGAAATCTATTAGGTAATGATTTTCTTTTTGTTTTATTGGCATTTTTTTTACACTTGTAATATAGCGTTACTATCTGTAGTTTTTTTATCTAGCAAATAATTCGTTTCCGAAAGCTCGGCCTTGCTAAAAAGTGTTTAAGTTTTAAAGTATATATAGACCGAATCCCCAATAACTCTCTACTGTTGCATCAATTTTCGGTAAAGAAATTTATAAAATCTTTATATATATTCATATATTAGTTGTTAAAATTATTAATTATTTAATAAGTTTTTACTACAACAGTAGAAAACTTAGGTTTGATTGTTATACCCTTGTTTATCTTAAAAATAAAATAATTTCCTTTGTTTCCTGTTTACTGCTTAATAAATCAAATAATACTGTCATTTATAAATCTGGTTGTTCAATCTATTTGCAGTCTACTAGGGTAGGGACTTTTATTGTTAACTTGACTGGGGATGACAGCCTAACTACGGTCTGACTGTAATGATGTTTTCTAAATATTAGTATGGTTGTGGCATGATTTTGATTAAGGACATAATACCGGCAAGATAATAATTTAAATTTGTAGTTTTTAAAGGACGCAAATAAGTAGAATTTTAATAAATACGTTAATTTTTAACATTGGTTTTATAACTGTTTTTTTTTTGGTCATCAAACAGTTTTAATGATAGTTACATATTTTTCTTTATAGGAGCATATTTTATCTTTTGACTTCTTATCAAAACGGTTAAAAAATAATAACAAAAACTTTTTTTCTTCTAAAAAGTGGTTTAATTCAAAAGTAGTTAAAAAAAATGCTAAAAATTTTAAAAGTAACCTTTGCTAAAATAGTATTAACAGGAGTGGGGTGGTCACTGTCAAAATCAGCGCCACCTTGCAAGTAATGTTTACCTAAATTTAAATTACATTTTATTTTGAGTATGTATGCATTACTGTATTAGTGCCGGAAATTTAATATGAAAGAGATATTATTGGTACGTGAGTATCATAATATGCTTTTTATTCACGGAGGGGCTCATTGCGATTTTGAAGAAGCTAAATGTATCTACGAAGTACGTTTTTCTGATCGAAGGCTCTAAAAACATTTGTAGTAGACTCCCAAATACTTCCGAACACAGGGAGCGTAGTGCCTAATTTTAACAATCGCGGAAGACATTGTAAAGTTGGTGTGAAAATCAAAGAACTAATTTTGATTTCAATTGACCAGGATTCAACATACATTATTAATACATTTAACTGTGTTCTTATGTGATTTACGAATGTAAGTGATAATCGTGGTTATTGGTGTAGTATGTATCGCCACGTATCGGTAAGTGTTGTCATTTTTTTTAGTAAATAGTAATCTAGTAAAAACGGTATTAAATAAAAAATATTAGCCACAGAAGCGGCGTAAAACTTTCAGTAATTCAAAGCATAGTTTTTACAAGTTTTGGGGAATTTTACGTAGAATTTTGTGGGGTACCTAATTATTTTCCATGACCTCAGATTTTAAAGTTATAATACAAAGTTTGTTTTTTAAGGACACCCTGTATATTTTATTACCAATTAAAAGGTCTTCTTTAAAGCCGTAAAAATCAACACATTCAATATATTTAAATTTTCGGAAATAAAACCTTTGTCAGGATTTCAGTAATAAAATGGCATTTTTAAATAAAACACCCTGAATAGTGTATTACCATTTAAAGGACATTTTAAAGAACTTTAGGAATTTACCATTACCACATTTAAAATGATTTTCCCTAATAGTCTTGAAAATATGAGCTTTCAAATCTTAGTTACCTGTTTTCAGATTTAAATGGTCATATTTCTAAAACTAAGAGATAAGCATAATGAATGAAGTTATTTGTTAAACTTTATTAAAATATATTTGCAATAGTAATACACTATACAGGGTGTTTCATTAAAAATGAAATGTTGATGGTCACATTTTTAAAACTATAAAAAAAAACGATATATTTCCTATAGCTTTCAAAGAAATAATAAATTATTTAGGGTGTTTTATTAAAAAAAACAACTTTGTGTTGTACCTATAATATTAAAATCAATGGAAAAATATAGAGAAGCCACAGAATTTTATGTAAAGATCCCTAAAACTGATCTATTTACATTTTTTTGTCTCTAATATCAAGTGAGTGTGAGTGAGTGAAAAACACTCTGTATCTTCAAAACTAATTAAGTTAGCCATACTTTACTTTTACCACTGAATCTGTTTTAAAAATCATAATAAGGATTGTGCAATCAGAATTGTTCTATCTTTTTTAGTTTTCGCTACACCCTGCAAGATCAACGAAAAAGCGCCACCATGTATAGCAATGACTCCCTTATGGTTGACGTTTGACCCACTGTTAATTTAACAAACTACCATTTATTTTAAACAAGGAATTAGCCTTTTAGGTTTTTCCACCCTGATTACATACTCTTATTACATTTATGTCCATTGGCGTCTCGAGCGGCAAGTGAAGGAATATTTCTAACAAAAAAAAACGGTAAACTCTGTAAATTTTTGTGCTTTTTTAAAAAAAAAATAAAATAAAAATACAGCTTTTATGAATCAGTGAATTACTAAAAGGAAGCTTGCAGTAGTTAATACTATCTTGAAAAATATTTTATAATAAATAAATATCCTGCCCAAAAATAAAAAAACATTTGTCACTGTTTAATTTGCTTTTAGGACAAACAAGATGTATATAGCAAGGTATCATTTAAAAAGTTGTTTTTGTCTTTTCCAGCTTTAGGATATAAAAATTAAGAACGTTACACTAGAAATATTTATATACCATGTATAAGTCAACTATAGCCGGCATTGATACGTTTTATAAATGTAATATGGAGTACAGTTGCAACACGAAACTGGCACGCAAGGTCTTAATTGAACAACTAAGAAATGATTGAATATGGAAAACCTTTATAAAATAAAAGGAATGCAAAATAAGGATACTAAAGCATTAAACATACATTTTGATTTAATCTTATAAAAACGTTTTTACTATTTTCCCAAAATTATGAGGTCAAACTCTGATTCCCCACATCTAAGTGAAAAAAAGCTTGGGTCAGTCGCTGACCCCCTGCCCAAGGTTCTTCGGGTACACAAATATGCCCCAGGTGCAACTGTGAAATTAGGTTATACCCAGTCTAACAATGTTTACTAAAATAAGTGTTTTCAAGCTTTTTTCGTTTCTTTAAGAGTTTAAAGACCCGTATCTTAGGAATGAGAAATTTACGAGACCCAAAATTATATAAACTTTTCATTAAATTTTTTCATGCTGATTCTGCCCTTTTCTTAATAACATTCTGTTAAACCCTTTATTGGAGTTTAATATTAAAGTACAATAATCGGTGTAAGTTTATTTGATTTTTTAATGTTTTGCAAACATGTAATAAATGTATATTATGTATTTTAATAGATCATATAAAAGTCCATCATCCTTCTGTATAGACATCCAAAACAATTAATAAGTTTAAGTGTTTTATAAAAATAAACACAAACATAAAAAGCCTTTATTGGTAAAGCTTATATATTTGTCTTTGACATTTTCATATTGCTTTGACTTACTTTTCATCTAGGCAGCAATTAATTTTTTTACAAAATATTGGACTAAATAAACAGAATGTAAATTACCCGACCAGTTGACCTATAAAATACCAGTAAAGCTGTTTTAAACGAAATTATGACAGGTTACAAATAACGTAAATTTCAATTTCTACCCAAAATAGATGCCCTAACCAGAATCAACTATATCATATTTAATAAATAACTTTGTACCATTTTCCAAAACTAGGTCATTTAGATTAGTAATTGATTTGAAATTCGAATATATTTTAAGAATAGCCATTTTCATTAAAAACTGTAAAGGTTATACAGGGTGTTAGAGAAATAATGTTTGTAAATTTAAGAGGTGATTATTTGAATCACTTTTTTTTGAGTAAATAATAATGTACTGAAAACGTTATTAAATAAAAACCACAGAAGTTGCGTAAAACTATTCAGTAATTCAAAGCATAATTTTTAACAAATATAATACCAACTCAAACAATTCAATAAATTAGGTGCGGTCCTCGTGCGCTAGTATCACTGTTGTGCAGCAACGTTGCCAAATGTTAAAAAAATTTTTTAGGTACAATAAATTTTCTCGAAAACGATTTATTTTAAACATAATTTATTATAAACTTTTTGGTTAAAATAATGCAAGGAATTACCTCTTAAGGTTACAAACATTATTTTTCCAATACCCTGTACAATTAAACAAAGGCAACATTTATTTATATCCTTAACTGATGTCTTTTTTTAATATTATCGCATATTGGGATAAAAACCAACTAAACACGTAGCTTAAACGGTAAAATAAAGGATAAAGGTTAAAAACAAGGGTTTAAGTTCATTTATTAAATAATAAAAATTGGTACATACAGTGTATCCATCCATGAATAGACTTAACCATATCTGTAATTATCTTCCCGGTGGCGCAGTAAGCAAAGTATTTGATCTTGTAGGCCATAAGACGCGGGATCGATCCGGCCGAAAAAACATTTTAAGATAGTAGTTAGGTATAATTACGTCCGTGGTAGCACTACCGCGTTGTCTTAATTGTGCTGTTTATGCAAATTATACATGTTGTAGTGCTTAGAAAACTTTGACGGAACAGGGGGAAAATATGTTAAATATCTAATAACCCGACACTCACGATACTAACTATCGTATTTATGCCCAAGCCTTCGTGGGCATTTGCAAAGTTAAAAAAGAGTTGTGAATAATTTTAATGAAATAAAAGCGGATTTGTAAAATTTAACTGTGTGTGTTTTGATTTAACCCCTTGTTGCAAAAATATGTAAAAAGATCCTAAAATTACATATATGAAAAAACTTTAATTTTAAATTCCTATAAAAGTTTTAATTGTAAGGTTGTTTTTTAATTTGTTACATATTTAAAAACAAGAATATTTATTTTAAAACAATTCAAAAACATTTTTTGTATGCAAAAAGCAGCAAAATATCGGTTTGAAAGTTTATTTCTGCCTACAAATTTTTCTTAGAAATCATTACTTTACCAGACAAAAAATCTGTGTCATTTTTTCTTTTCGTACATTAAGTGCTCCTCAAGTAATGGAAAAAAATTACTGGAAAGGTGTAAAGTTTAAATATTGCGATTTAACTAAATTTACCTCAGTACAAAAGTTAATATTAACTAAGAAACAAAGTGTCACAGTTCAGAAAATATTAATCCAAATTATTTCAGTTAAATTTTGTAGCTTTTGAATAAAACTCAGTTTTCTTACTTAAGCTAACCATATCTGATGATAGGTTTTATATGTTAATTAAAAAACGCTATGCTAAAGTGCTTTCCTGTATGTACTATCCGAGTAAAACATTGAACTCCTTTATGCTTTTTACACAAAAAAGGTATACTTTCTAAAAATTGCCGTTTCCCAAATAATCCTTTTAGTTATTTAGTGCAACCCAAAAATGTCTTTAAAAACGGCCTATCGGCCATAACTGCCTAAACATAAACAAATAAGTTAATGTATTTATCCATCTACATTTTGGTTGCACTCAGAGCCATTCTTACAAAGTTTACCTTTATTGCGAAGAAAGCCCAGGATTTTTCTGATATACTTAAATGGTACATACAGAGTAGTAAAAAAATTTGGACGTTTTAAAGAAATGTAAAAAGTGTAGTCGTTCTCCAGTTAACACATAAAACCTAATATTAGATATGAATAGCTTATGTTAAAGAACTTATGGATGCCAAGTATATTTACAATATTTAAAACTTATCAAATATTTGGGAAATATTTTAAAAATATTTGTTTAAACTTTAAAACCTTGTATCTTAGTTAATATTAACTTTAGTATTCAGATAAGTTTGGTTTTTCCTATTAATCTAAACTTACAATTCCCCAGTTGAATTTTGACCCATACCTTAGGGACCACTCTGTATATATTATTACCCTCATTTTAAATTTATTTGGTTCTTGGTACTTGGTACTTTGGTACTAAGGAAAGTTTGGTTAAATTGCAATAATCTAAACTTACAATTCCCCAGCTGAGTTTTGACCCATTACTTAGGGTATATACATATTATTACCCATATTTTAAACTTGCTTGACAATATGGGTAATAACATGTGTAGCTTGCCCTACTCCAATGCAAAGGATACAAGGTATTGAGTATATTTTTAAACAGTTTTCCCTTTCACACCTGCCCAGTATGTTTATTTTAGAACCCTTATCTACTAAGCATAAATATAAATATTTTTTAACTAATACCATTAACTGTGTAATGTTGTTTGTTCAGCTTCTGTACTGAACATCTTTGCTTTTCTAGTATTAGCCTATCAGACAATAAACATACCACAGCTTCGCCTTAAGGCGTCTTCCTGCCCGTCTGTTATCCTTATAAATTATTGTTTCCCACAGCTGGATTCCTTGACACAGTTTCCTTTTAAAGAAATTATTATTTATCTCGCGATGTCCAGTAAATAACACTACAATCTGTTTTAGAAATTTAAGATATTACTGAAAAATAGTGTTAAGATAAATATTATTTTAGCTTTTCTAAATATGTTGTGACGCTTCTTTGTGAAATTTTAATGGATTAGTGGTTTTGGAACACAAGTTTAAGGTCACTCACACTATAGCTCAGGTCACGCTCGGCTCCCGGTTTATTTAAGCCAAAATAAAATATTTTTACATGCAGTTTAAGAGGATGGACTACCTGTCTTTTTGAAAATGACGTCTTATTCTTACAAAAAGAAGTTAGAATCATCATTTTTGGTGTATGGGTTGTTTATTTAAATTACTAGAAAGGAGAGTTTTTGAAAAAGTATTTTTTTTAATCTCAATTTAAATAAAAAGTTAAAAATAACCATTCCGCCGCCTTTCTATTTTTTTTATTATTCTTACCTTTATGTGATAGTAGCAAACATTTTTTAAAAAAACGTAATTTTCAAAAATATTTGATTTTGGTTAAAATCTCATCCGCCATCCCAATCGCCAACAGCGCATTTCGAACAAGGGAGAAAGGCGCAGTGGACGGCACTCTTCTTTGTCACGGCTGTTCATAAAAAGTGGTCTAAACTGGTCCAGCGCAAATTTTCCTAATAGTTGTTACTAAATTTTATTCTTTGTGGGCAAAATTCATAACATTAATTTAGTATTTTGACAAATACAATGTTCGAAACATTTGTCTAAGTATTATTTTATGTTGTTTCATTTAGTTAAAGTTTGTTTGCAAAAAACGTATATTTAGTGGTAGTTGTTTTAAGAAAATATAAACATGGGTTGTGCAAACTTGGTGACCCAAAACATTACTTAGTTAGTCTAAAGAAGTTCTTTTAATTTATACTAATAATATAAAGAGAAAAAAATTTGTAACTTTGTTTTTTGTTTGTTTTAATGAGCTTATCTTCGGAAATACTGAACCGATCATAAAAATATTTTTAA
The DNA here is from genome assembly GCA_014170235.1 of Listronotus bonariensis. NCBI lineage: Eukaryota > Metazoa > Arthropoda > Insecta > Coleoptera > Curculionidae > Listronotus > Listronotus bonariensis. Next base: position 53,193 of record JACEGR010004493.1, read on the forward strand.
ACAGAAAGCTACAGTATACCAACAAAGTGTACGAGTCGGTTAGTAATACATAAAATTTAGTACTTACAAACCACTATATAACAACATAAGTTATCTAATTTTTTATTTTTAATATAAAATATGCTTTATTTTACTAAGATTTTCGTAGTATACATACGTAAAATTTGTAATAAAAAATGGAAATAGATACAGGGGATACTTTTTTTCGAGCCATATAAAAAAATAAAGTTGATGATGGTTTCTTGAAAACGAAACGTCGGGTATAAAATCTAAAAATACTATCATGTAGTAGCTAAAAAGTGCCAATAAAAAAGTGATATAGTCAAATTTTCGTTTTTGCCAAATATCTCAGCAGGCCATGAAAATGTTTCAAGTTTCTAAACGGCATGTAAATAAGCTTTAAAAAACACAACTTTTTCAACTAATAGAGTTGACAAGCTTATAGGGCACATCTATGAATAATACCAAATTTTAAATTTTGGCCTATCCTATTATGTAAAACTATGGCCTTATTTTTATCTGTATGTTACCAATAAAAAAAATATATTTTTTTTAACATTTTCTTTAATACATTTTTTAAAGTTTATAACTTTAAAAAATTACTAAAGGAACCCAAATTATCGAGATTTATTTTTATCTCATATAACATGGACAGGTATTAACGATAATAGTAAAAAAATACCCATTTTACGTTTTTAATTTTTCTGCTTATTTTAGTTCCGAAACATTCTGTAAGTCTTGACTCTTATTAAATAGGTTGACGCACCATACACACCTTGATGTCTATTACTAACTAATACGGACTTTTTGTATATGGCTAAAAACACAAACCCTATTTTTATTCCTATAATCAACTATTGATTTAATCTAATATACAAAGTATTTCATTTATAAAACCTAGTATAAATCTATTTTTTAGGAATTTTACTCCAAAAGTAACATTTTATGTGTATAAATTAATATTTTTAATAGTTATTTTTCTTAGGCCATTGGAAACATAAAAACATAATTATTTTTATAATTTAACACTGTTGTTATAAAAAGATCAAAGCATTTGTGGTACGCTACCCTGTATACATTTCCCCAAAAACCTTTAAGCATAAACATGTCTGACTGCCACCACAAACATTCATTTTTATATCTAACAATTCATGTTTTTTTGATCCAAATATTTTAAAAAATAAAATATTTTAAATAAAAAAGTTTTAGGATTTTATAATAACTGCCAGGATTTGCTTAAAAAATAATTAAATGACAATCGCAAAGTAAATAAATAAGCATAAAAATCGGCATTTTGGATTTTTGATTTTTTAAATATTATTAATTATACCGTAGTTCTACTTAAACTAGTAGTGCTTTGGCCAGTAAATAGAACTTAAGAAAATTACTTTTTAATAACCTATTTGGGGGAGTTCCTTTTGATGAGTCAACCACGAATATTCATACTGCCATATATGGAAGCGACGCTTTCACCCCGCCTGTCAATTTTCACATTTTTGAAAAAATGGCAAGGGCCAAATTACTTTTTAACTTTTGTTAATATTGTAAATAAGCTATACCTTTGTTTCCATTGTTTTATAACCTTATAAGGTCGAGCCACATATAATCGCACCGAGCCCGGATTTATGGTGATAGAGGAAAGTTGGACAAATTAATTCGGAAAAATTCAAAAGCACTTTTTATGCCCTAAAAAATATTAAAAGCATTTTTGTCAAGCCAAGTCTATTGTTTTATGTATGTATATCTATTTTTGTTTAAATAAAACAAATTTTCCTACTTACCTCTTTCCTTTTTATCCTAACTTTGAGTGTAGTATAGGTAAATGTCTGGCCACACATAACCGCAACGGTGTCCCAGGTAACTTAATCTAATTTAGTACTACTGTGGGAGCTTTTTATAAAAAGACCAAGCTTCCAGCTAAAAACAAAAATTGAGAAATTTTATTTTAAAAATAACCATTCAATAATTAGTGTCACTCAGAGAGCCTATCGGCGATATTTCAATGAGAGGAACGGTTTTGTCAATACCCAAAACAGCAGAATTTGGGGAACCGCGAATCCTAGGGCCCTTCATAAGCGTCTAATACACACCATTTAAAAATGTACTGTTTGGTGTAAGGTAACAGCAGGTTGGATTTTGGGCCATATTTTTTTAAGATAATGATGGCAATGCCCTTACTGATAATAAAGAGCGATAAAGAGGAATGATACAAAAAATTTTGCGTCCTGCAATCCAAAACAGACCAGAGATGTGGCTCCAACAAGATGGATCCACAGCTCATACAGCTGAACCTACAGTTGAACTGTTTAGAGAACTTTTGGAGATCGAATAATTTCCAAGACCGCGCGCTCGATCTGGCAGCCACCGACTTTTACTTGCAGGGTTATTTGAGAGGACGAGTCTTTAGAAATAAATCTCAAACGATACACCAACTAGTGAACAATATCCGACCAGAAATCCAAGCGATACCACAAGAACAACTTGCTGCAGTTATGGAAAATACCTTTGAATGAGCCCTTATGTGTGAAAATTAAAACGGAAGTTATTTACAAGATCTTATTTTTCATAAGTAAAAAAAAAAACTTCATTATGGAGCTCCATTTTAGTAAAAAAATTAATGAAACATGTTATGAGAGAAAAATTATTGTAATTTAAAATCACCTAGGGACTTTTGACCCACCCTGTATTTCGAGAAATCAAATTAACTATAAACATTACAAGTTCGATGCAAACTGACCAATTCACAATGCGTCGCAGCCGACGCGGCGTGACGTACAACCGTTGGGCGGTGATGTTTGATTACTTGTTAAAACGCGCTGCAGGGTATGTGGTTGGGCATGAAGCGGTGATATTAAGCATACGGAATTTGATTACAACGGTACATTTTAAAAGCGAGACAAGGCCGTGCAACGGTGCAAGCCTTGGTTTGGTTATATGTGGCCAAACATTTTAACTGTGTTACCTTACTTGTAAAGGTTTATTTTACGATTAGGTGTAATTTAAAGCGTGGTATTATTGACTCATACCAATACAGTTTGATTAAATACAAAACTTTTTGCACCGCATCCCCCTACATTTTACTAGGGAAACGCACGGCTACGGACTCGTTGCGGTTATGTGTAGCCCGACCTTTATGAAGCAAATTTACATTGTTAGGTAATACTCTTAATTGGCTTGCAGTCAATGTCTTGGGCGTCAATAAATCAGTTATTTTAACAACCATAGCTTTAAATACATTTTTTAAAGGAAAAAAAATGTTTTTTAAAAATGTAGAAAAATACATAGTTGGCCATTTTGCTCTTGTGCTTATGGATTATCACAACCAAATAAAGAAATATGATTAATAAAACTATTTGTTCTAAAGCAATTGAAAATCAATTTTTGTTGCGCGCGTATTCGCACTGATAGCGGAGTGACTTTACTTTAGTTATTTGTACGGTTTTAAAATTCCATTTTTAAGGGCATTTTTCGGTTGCACTAAACAACTTAAACGCGAATATCTGAAAACGGTTGCTCAAAGCGCTTCTTACAGGAATACCTTTTTTAAGTAGAAAGCATTGGGAAGTTTACTGGTTTACTCAAATGAAACATACAGAGAAGTACAAAAAAATTAAGACAATTTAGAGAAATTTAAAATACTGCGGCTAGCGCCGTCTAGTTTCCACATAAAAATCAATATCATTATATATAAATAGCTCAATTCCAAAAACCCCTTGATACCATGTTTTATAAAAATATTTAAAACTCCTTAATAGTTATTGAAAAAAGCAAGAATATTTTTTTTACTTTGACACCCTATATGTTTCTTATTATCAACTTTTTGATGTGTGGTTGTGTTGTATGTGTAGTTAAATTCTAATATTTTTGCATACGAAATCCGTTATGCGTATACCATTTATTAGCGGACACACTGTATATGCTTATAAGAGCAATAATTTTAGAAAATACTATCTTATATAAGAAAAAATTACAAAATATTGCATTTAAATAAATAATCCTTTTAACCCAACATAAATAAATCCTTTTAAATATTAACCTTATCCATAGGTCGCAAACAAGGGAACGACCCTCTTAACTAAGCTTCTTAAAGATAACAAGCGACTAAATAACAACTTTCTTATCCAAGTCATTTACAATTTTCAAGAATATAAACTTTAACAGTTTAAATTACGCGTATAAAAGTGACTCATAAAACCCTGAAGCTTAGTTTTCTTCACGTTTGATTAAACTGTTTAGAGAAATGCATTATTTTAGGAAACACTATAAATTTAAATATTTAAATTTTATTTTAATTAGACAAAATAATTGCTAAAAAGAATATTTTCTTTTAATTGTTTAAACCTTTTGGTATTTTCAGAATATAATAACGATATAAAATTAAATATTTGTTTTTCGACAGTTAAGAAATAAAGCTCTTGCTTTTTATATTATTTCTCAGGACTCGCCAACTAATGCCAAGTTTTTGCATTTTAATTGTATTATTATTATTTTAAAGCCCGCTTAAAATTATAAACATATTTTATGTTCGTATAATGTCCTATGCTGAAGTCTGTTATGGACAACTTCACCCTACTTACCCCTAGTTTAACTACAGTTATTAACAGTATTGTAAAAATAAATAAATATGAAATTGTCAGTATTTTAAAAACTATAAATTTTTAATAAAGGCGTTTAAATACAAACTTTTTTTTATTATTGATTTTTTTAATAGAATAAGGTAACAAAAGATAAAAGTTTTTATTTTAAAAAATTGGTCTCGTTAAAGTTTTTGTCTATATAAATTTACGAGCATTATTCACCACACAATATTTATTAATTGTAAAAATATAATTACAGTCTCAGTCTACTAAAGAACATCTTTTATGAAGAACTCAACCGCCATTCCTATAAAAGGCTTTGGTTTAGAACCAATTAATGTTTATCTAATGGCTTGTTAACGTCAGTTTTTCAAATATTCCAAAGCCTACTGCTTAAAAAATCGATTACAGCAGTCCCTTTTAAAACACACTGTAAAAGATCGTGACGCTTTAGCTTCAGGTTCAATTTACATTAGTTAAGAAGGTGATCGTTTGCGAGATACAGGGTGTCAAAGTAAAAAATAAAATGGAAACTTTGAGACCCTGTATCTCGCAAACAATCACTTTTAAAACTAAGGTATATTGCATTAGATAGTTCTATTTTGGTCCAAGGAAATTATGGTAGCATTTTGTACAGACCTTTTAGAGACTGCCGGGTTGCTTTTATAAAGCGTGCAAGAATACCATAGTACATTTTTGTATGAAATAAAACGTTTTGAAATATTTTTTAAATGGTTGCTTGTAGCGATATTAACTAGGTTTACCTTTTTGTTTGGAAAATATGAAAGAACACTTAAGTTATTTATTAAAGCTATAATATATAGTGGCACAAAAGAGTTATGGCAGTTTAAACATAAGTAAAGCATTGCAGGTCTCTCCCTCTACATTTCACAAGAAACTCCCTCTACATTTCACAAGAAAAGCGTAAGCAGATTTTGATTCTTCGGAGTAAAAATCCCATCAATTTTGAATTAAAAAAAAAATTAAATGGTAAAAAAATGTATCTTGGCAACGATAAACTTTTTGACTAGGTAAATTGTGTTATATTGTTTTATTTTGGCCAAAAGAGTTTCTGGGAGCATTTTGTACAAACCTTATAAAAACACCCTGTATAACAATTTAACATAATAAACAAATTTTTGAAATTGAAAAATTCTGTATGTTATGGTAAAAAATATTTTTAAAACAGTTTTATTAAAAAACATATTAAAATCAATATGGATCTAGAGTTTTGTAAAGCTACGCACATTCTTTCTATTAACACTATTACAGATATCGAAAAGAAGTCAAATTATTTATTTTTCGAAGATCAGTATTCTGCAGTCGCCTTTTATACATTTTTCAAGGCAATTTGGCGCAGCCTTGCGAATCGGAAAAACGTTACGAAGGAAAGGCTCATCGATTTCAGTATAGGGCTTTAATAAATCTTTAAATTTTGTGTTGAATTTAGATTCTCCATTGTAATGGAGGTATCAGTTGTAAAATATGTTTTATTTTTAAATGTGAAATAATAAAAAACATATACAGGGTATTTCCTAACTGCAGCAGGAAAATTTAAGGGCATGTTCCCAAGCTATTTTTATAAAAAAGTTTATATAAACATGGGTTTTTAAATTTTTAGTTTCAAAGATACAGGGTGTTAAACTTTTTAAAAACCTAAATATTTCTAAAACACTTTTTAATAAAATTTGTTAGACTGGTTGTAAACGTTACCCAATTAAATATTTGTTGTTGTTGTTACGTAATTGCTAGTGGAAAGTTATAACACTTTATTTTTAAAAGAAAAAACTGTCCCAATATTTCGTGTATGGTCTAGAAATATACAGTTAAGCGGAATTTATTTTTTCTGGAGAACTAAGCAAGCTACGTAAACATATTAAAATATAAAAAAATATTTTTAGGTGTTTTATCTGATAAAAATAAAAGGTTGTTAAAAAATTATTGGTGTACATTTTTTTGTCAATAATATTATCTGAGATGCGTCTAACGCCGCCACTGCTCTCACTTATTAAAATTTATTAAAAAGTAAATTAATTCCACATTTCAACAAATATCATAGCCAAATTTTATTAAAATCGGATAAGGCATATTTAAGATATAATTAAAAACCGGATTTCCTTTTTAAAGTTTAATATCCTGTATCTCAAAAACAAAACATTTTCGAACCTATGTTTAAATAAACTTTTTTTATAAAATAAGCTTAAGAATTAACCCTCAAATTTTCTTACCGCAATTGGGAAACACCCTGTATATAATAGTTTTATTTGATATTTCGACATACCATGCGATGGTTTCAAATTTATTACGAGGATTTTAAATGATTTTAATTTTGAAATGTTCTAAAAAAATCGTAATTTGATGTTATCAATGAGCTTACGCAGAAACTTTACAGCCATTAACAGCTACATAACGTACAAAATAGTATTTGCTTTAATTATAATTTGATTAACGTTTAGAAGATACATTAAAGGTAAATTTTACATGTTGGTTGCTAAGCGCCATCCAGAGTTGGGTCGTATTCGAATACTCAGTATTCTGAATAGTATTCAGAATACATTTTGCCGGTATATATACATTTGTGTGTTTGATATTTGGTATTCGGCAAAATACTATTTTGCCTAGTATTCGGGATTCTGTATTCGAATAGTTTGGAAGTATTCGACGAATATTTTTGAGTATTCGAATACTGGCGTTCCGAGTATTCGAATACCGAGAAGTGTAAGTAGTATCCGAATACTAAAATTTATGATTTGAATAACAAAAGGGAAGGAAAATAGGAAAAAAAGAGGTATGGATCTTTTTTTGTCATAGGTTTTGTTTAGTAGTATTCAAATCTTTTCGTTTTCAGTATTCAAATACCGATTCCGGGTATTCATGTATTCGAATACTTTTTTCTTCCAAGTATTCAAATGTTCGGTATTCCAATACTTTCTTTTTCCGGTATTCGTATTCGTATTCGAATACCGATTTTCAGTATTCTGCTCAACTCTGGCGCCATTTTGGAAAATTAAAATCGCAAGTTCCTTATTAAAAAAATATATTGAGTATGAAATACGACTGAATTGTCAAGTTGTTTATTTTTTGCAACGTTTGCTACGATTAGTTTATTTCAGTTGAAAAGTTATGTTTTTTCCCAAGAGATAAGGATAAAAGTCAGAAAAGTAATACTTTTAAAAAGTCGAAAAAGTTAACATCACATACATAGTAAATAAAAGTGATTTTCATGTCTAAATATACAGTGACCGCCAAATAGTTGGACACATATGGGAAAAAATTATTTTTTTATTATTATTAAAATTTGTTTTTAGATTACCTCTGCATTATTACAAGCACTGTACATATTACAATGGCAAAATTATATTAAATGCAAAAATCCGGTATCCGATTTTTTTAAATCGATATTAAAGCAGGGTCAATAATTTTTGAAACCGACAAAAAGTTAAAAAATAATAAAAGCCATTAAAAAATGTAAAAAATAACAGAAATAAAAGGAAAAATAAATAATAGGCGATCTGAAGTCGGAAAGAGAAAAGAGGTGAGTTTTTAAAGGGTAGAAAACGGTTTTTGTAGATTTATGGTAAAATTACTAGTTTTATACAAATTTATTTTCTGAGAAAATTTACCATGGTAATATAATTTTTTTTTACATCATACCGTAGAGAATTCAACAAACAAAAAGTTTACCGACTTTTTAAAAATGCCGATATTTTGACGACGTAAATTTTGGATTGAAAATAAAGGTACTTTTTCACTTATAAGTCAAATAACGTAAAATAAATATATTTAAATCAAAAAATGACAATATATTTGATGCAAATAAAGACCATCCAGACCTCAGCCCATAGCTTTTTTTTAATTTCTGTTATATTGTCAACCTTTTACAATAGGTTTTATTTTTTAACATTTTTTTTATTATTAAACCTGGTCTATGTCCTCTTTTAAATGAACGCTTCTTAAATTATTTTCAGATTAGGACGCCATGACTAAGTAATTAAAAATGACTGTTGATTTTAAATAACTTTTTATGTAATAACTAAAAATATATTTCCTAAAATAAGAGCACTTTATTTCCTAAGAAGATTTTTATTTTGTTTTTGTTTATTATTATACAGGGTATTTTCTAATTAATGTACAAAACTTAAGGGAGTGCTTTCCTATGACTTTTTATAAAAAAGTTTTTATAAACATATGTCCGGACTTGCTTTAATTCTCAGATAGATAGCGTTAAAGTTTTTATAAAAGTCTGTATCTTTAAAATTAACCGATATGGACCAAATCTAGGACACCTATTTAATGTAATAAGGTGCATGCAAAGTTTTGCCTATTGTGAATAAAAAGTACGTCACTAACTTTTTATAAGGTTTTTATTATTTTTCTAATTAAACAATTAATAGTTTAACTTTTTAGTTTTTTGTGTTTTCTTCGTATCTACCTTCGTTTTAAGGAAAAGAGGTTAAAGCCACTTTAATTTATTTTAAAAAGTACCCATAGACAACATTATATAAAAAGCAAAATAAAAATAAAATTATTATTTGCCTTACACTAAATAAGCAGTTGTGTATTTTATCGAAAATTGCCATTTTTTTCTATTTACAAAGGTTAAAAATGTTTATTTTTAAATATCTATTTTATTTTATGCTGCTAAGGGATACTTTTTAGAATTACTTTAAGTTGCGAAAACAAAGTGAAATACAAAAAAATGCAGAATACCAAAAAGTTGCATCGCTTAATCTGAAAAATGTACAAAAATTTTACTAAAAAAAGGGGTGTACTTTTTATTCCTATTAACATTGGTGGTAGTGCCCACTAAGACGCTACTGGGCCCTACTGTCCTAATCTAGGTAGAGCTTACAAGTTTCTTATTACGTTAAATAAGTGAACCGAATTTTATTTAAATCGGTTGAAAGGTTTTTTAGATATTTAAACAATACCGACTTTTTTAAAAACTTTAACTGTATCTCAGAAATAAAACGATTCCGGACATATGTTTATGGAAACTTTTTTACAGAAAGATATAAGAAATTACCCGCTGAAGTTTCGTACCGTATTAAGGAAACACCCTGTATTTATAGTTGTATTTTTAAAAATATATTAATTATTAAAATACGGCCATAATACATTAAAATTTATTCTATTCGAATTAAAGCCCTGACATAAATATCTAGCTAGTGAAACCGCTACACCGAAATAGCTAAAGCCGAATATTTTGCATTTGTGTAATTTGGCTTTCCCAAGCCCTCCTACGTTTTTGACGTTGACATTTTGAAATACTACTTGACGTCACTGGGCAAATGTACCATATGGAACTATCTATTGGGACAATGAGACCGGTGGACCATCACAACTAACTTTGCATTAAAAACCAACTTAACTTATTAAATTAATTAAATTAGTACGGGCATATCCCTAGGGATAGCCTGTACGGGGCTTAACTCAAACTTTAACTTTATGCTTTACTTCACTAACTACTTCTTATCTAATAAACAATCAATCAACCTCCCTGTCTTAAAATTTTGTTCTCTTTAAATATTAAATTTTTTCAGTAGTTTGCTCTGCATTTCTAGGCAACTCTGCTTGTTTAATGTTTTTGTTTTATTATTATATGAGTAACTCTAGAAAATGCTTGATTTCTACTTTTGTAACCTTGACACTTCACGTATTGTTTTATGTACCAAATTTCCTAACGTTAAGTAACCCACCATATTTAAATTTCCCAAAATGTGGAGTATTTTAAAATTCCAAAATGTATACTTTTTGTACTAGGTGTTCACATAGCCCCTTCCCCGAAAGCGTTGGACCCACAACGCTATTAGAAATCAGACAAATTTACTCTAAACCTTTAAAAATTAGCAATATTATCGAAAACGATAGTTCCATATAGCTTACAAATATTTAAAACCTAACATTATGTTACTTATTATATAAATTATATTTATCGTAAATAATCTAACGTTTTATTAATTTTGTTTTTTCCAATAATTTTTCAAAATGCACGAAAAATGTAAAATAGTTTTTTTCTAAAATAATCATTTGAGTTATATTTAACATTATGACTCTTTTTTGAAATTTTAAAAATTTTCCGATAAATTATCTAAAATAATTATTTAAAAGTTCTAGAGATGCTTTTGCCGAAATAATTAGTTCAAATAAGATTTTAGCTTAATTGTTAAAAACCTTAAGCTTTTCTTAAGTAGGTACTTTAAATAAATATAGTTTTAACGGTAAGATTATTTTTGTGACAAAAATGACCCAATTATTGTTACTCATAAATTGTATTTTTTTATTCATCTTAAGTTTACTAGATATTTATGTACTACACAAACAGCTAAATAAGCAAAAAAGTTTGTGTTATTTAAAACTGACCAGTTCTGTAACAATAAAGTGAACTTGGCCTTGTCTCGTCAGCAAACGTTGAACCATTAAAAGTAATTCAATGATTTATTTAATATACCAGTGGGAAAGAAAATAATTAACTATGTTTTTACATGTACTATTAATTAGGTGACTCTTTTTCTATTTCATCTTTTGCCCCTTTTAAATTTATTGGATAGTTTAAAAACAAAAAAAATATCTCTTACATAAAAGAAAATCAAATTTTTTAAATATTTATACTTAGAAATTAACCTAATATTCCACATTCTTCTTATACTCAGCCTTTATAAAAAAATTGCGTCCACCTTGCCTGCCTCGTCCATGTCTTTGATGGTACGTTCCATTGGCCATTTGTCCCAGTACTTCTCCACGTACCATTGTCTGCTCTTTCATTCCCATTTCTCTTCTTCCACATCAGGTTACTGCAACTCATGCCAATTTCCCCATATCCTGAGCTTTCAGGGCTGCTTAACTGTCTTGTACCCCACCATTCAAGACCATACTCAGAGCTCTTCCTCCCATACTAGAGCCGTGGCTTCCAGTGCTAATGCAGCCTCATGCTGCTTCTGAACTCCGTCTTCACGACGTACCACATAATCTCTTAACAAATAAATATATTTCCATATTCTTCTTGATCACCTTGGCTAACACCATTTAGCCATATTTGAAAACTGAAGATATACCTTATCTTCCTTTTCTTGTAGCTACGCTGTTACCTCCTTGCAGCTACGCTACGCAACATATTTTTTCCCATCTTCGTCCTTTCACACACATTTCTTCTCCGGGGAACGGGACGCCTTTACCATATATATGGTATTTTCTTCCACAAATAAACTGAGGGGTAGGAAGGGCGTACCATAAGCGACTTTTCCCTATCGCTTCACAAAGGGCACTGGAACCGGGGCGGGCACAGCTTACCATAACCGACGTTTCACAAAGGTCACTGGGAACGGGGGCGCCTCCACCATATGTGACGTTGAAAATTCTAATGAAATATGCTACTTGACGTCACTGGGCAAATGTACCATATGGAACTATCTATTGGGACAATGAGACCGGTGGACCATCACAATCTAACTTTTGCATTGAAAACCAACTTCTGAACTTACTTAATTAGTTAACGCTAGTACGGGCATCTCCCGTAGGGATAGCCTCGCAATGGGCTGTAACTCAAACTTTACTCGTTGACTGACAATTTTACTATCTACTAAAATAATCAATCATCTAATCTTATCAATCAATTCCCGTCTTAAAATTTTGTTCCCTTTAAATACTAAATTCTTCCTTATTGTGTTTGTACTTCTAGGCTACTCTCTGCCTGTTTACTGTTGCTGTTTATGACTATGTAGTAACCTAGAAAATGGTTTGATTTCTACTTTTTAAACCTTGACACTTCACGTATTGTTTTATGTACCAAATTTCCCAATGTTAAGTAACCCAATTATATTTAAATTTCCCAAAAATGAATACAAACCAGTGGAAATAATACAGTACTGTGCAGAGCTTATATAAATAATTATTGTTATGCATTTTGTAACCTATGCTTACGAACTGTGTTTTGAGGTCCAAATTTTGCCAAATTAATCAACAAATAAACTAATTTAGGTATTATATACAATGTCTTTTAATAAAGTTGAAACTCATAATATAAAAATATTATTCATTAAAAAAAAAAAGAATTATTTTCTTTAAGAAGTTTTGCATGGTAATTTATTTCTCTTTTTTTTTTAATTTTATGCGAGGTTTGGTTTCAAAAAGAATAATTTTGCTAAAAATTAATTTTATTATTTCTAATAATATCAAAAATGTTATTAAGAAATGTTGTTTAGAATTAAAAAACATATACAAATATGCAATACAACAATTTAGAATAAAAATCAATTCTGTATAAAGTACTATTACATTTGTTTACTAAATACAATTGCAAGCATATTAGAAGGCACAGGCGTAAAAGATTATTTAACAATCAATGTCAGAATAAGTTGATATTTGTAAAAAATGAAATACAAATGACAAATTTGCTAAAAAACCTTAAATTGGAATTTTTATGCTAAATAGCTGTTATTGCATATTTGTGCAATGTTTCTTGTATTTTAAACAATTTTTTATACCACTTTTTAATTTTATTACAAATAAAGGTACTTTAGTCTTAACCAAATTTCATATTTTTTGACATATCTTCTGTAAAAAAAAGAGTTTTAATAATTGCATATTGAGTTTAAGGTAATATATTACAAATTTTAACCTTTTAAATATATAGTTATATTTAAAATAACTTTTTAAAAAGTCGTTTGAAAATGACAGAAGTATGTCGAAAATGCAGTAACGCAAAAGCAGCAATATATAAATATGTGAGAAAAGAACAAAGCAAAATTTGTGTTTTTATGACATTCTACGTAACTCGTGTATATTGCGTAGGCTACATGAATAAAAAACTTTTAATTATCGGTTTTTGTTTAAAGCTATTGCTTTGTTTAAATAAACATACAATCTTCAAATGTTTTTTTTTATAATCAATGTAGAAATTACAATAATTAATGCAGATATTACAATTAAAGGTACTTAGGCAGTGTTAATATAATGTGGAGTTAGTTCAGTAGCGTAGCTAGGCGTAGGCGGTGTAGGCGCCTACGGCCTCGCGGCAAGGTAAAAGTATGGAATGTGATATAAGAAAAATACCAAATTAATGATATAATGCCGACGGTTTTGAAGGCCCGATATTGTAAATCAGGGGCCTCGCAAAACTGTACAATGTGTTAACAAAAAGTGGAAAAATGGGGAAAGACCTTTTTTTCGCTGTTCAAAATGTTTTTCAGAGAATAAACGGGAGTCTCGCGATAACTTCTCCTACGCGCGTGCGCGGGGTAAGGGGCCTAGCAAGAAAGGTAAGGACCTTTTTTTGTTTTTGGTCCTCAAAATTTTTTTGTCATAAAAAGAGCCTTGCGGACCCGACTTCGCCTACCCCTAATTTTGGTCACGCAACGCCTTTGAGTTAGTTAAAAATCATTTCAGGTCACATATTAACTATTATATTGTAGCTCGCTAATGAAAGATCCTGTTTCGGTCACTTATATATTTATTCATAAAAATATCACAGAAATAATTATCACTTGAAAGTAATCACGTTTTACAAATAGGTTACTAACTATCGTAGGTTCATGTCGAGAGATGGGTAGCCAAGAGGAATTTTGTGATCCCATTTTTAGTTTTATAGAACCTGTGTGGTTCTAGCGCATGTGCGTATACAATTGTGACAGTAGCGTCACAGCAAGGTCAAACTGTCAAAAACATTAAAATTTTAAAAACTTTTTTATGTCGTATTAAAGTTTGGTTTATTAAGTTATTTAAATAACTTTCTTTATATTTTTATGTTTCTACCTTCTTCCATATAAAAGCATCACCTTAAGTTTGGTAATTGGGTTTTTATTTCCCCTGTAATTAAAAAGTATATTTAAATTTAATTTTATTTTTTAATTGTTTATATTTTTACTAGTAATTTCTTTAAAATGTAGTCCCAATAAAAATATGCCCATTACTATAAAAAAGTATTTTTAAATTTTTAAAAATAGTTTTTTAATATACAAAAAAAGCCTTAGATTTAAATTTGAGGTTGTGTTGTCTTTCGATGCGAAGCGAAGAAAGACAAAAACCGAGAGCTAAAATACTAAATTATTTCCCATCATAATTTTTTTCCCGTGATGTTAAAATAACATATTATTACAAAATAAAGACAAAAAATTATTGATGTAAAATGTAAAGTTTTAAATTTGTAGTTTTTTTGTACGTTATACAAAAATTAGATCTGCGTTGCCTCGAAAAACTTTTAAGGTATTATTAAATAAATGTCAATGGTATTCTGCGATTTTACGGATTTAAATTAAAAATTTGGAACTTTGTGTGCTTGTTTAGTGGTTATTATATTCTAAAATTAGAAAATGTCTTATCGTACTTTTAGTATAAAGAAGATGTAAGTTTTATATAATAAAATATTTTAAAATTAAATAAATACTTTAACTAAAGTGTATGTATATCCGAAAAGAAGTAGTTACCTTTTCCCAGAAAAAAGTAATTTTATAAAAACTCACATTTTAGTGCCTGTAAATAGAGATAAAATGATTTCTTCCTGTTACAAAATGTTGTTTTTCCAGTAATAATTTTTCTATTTTTACGTATCCTTGTTACTACTAAACTAAAATAAGTTTCGTATATATTTATAAATTATTTTCTATAATTTATGTTATAATTTAAAAGTACATATTTTTAAAACCCTAAATAGGCGGTCAAGTTAATATTCAAAAGTTATCATGTTACTAGAAACCTGTTTTTACTTCTAAACTTTGCTATTAAAAAGTTTATTCTTTGATGGACTTTTTAAAAGATATTGTATAATAAATATTACTTACGGCGTATTTATTTTTAAAGTAAAAACTTGGGAAAAGAGTCGAGTAAAAAGACACGATAGTATTAAAAAGAACTTTGTGAAAAAGAGAACCTTTTAAAAAACAAATGTTTAAAAATCAATATATTAAAAATAAGGTAAAGAAGATAATATTAGGTTACTCGTTAAAATTATTATTAGTAGTTGTGGTAGATATGGGCAAATATATTTAAATATTTAATTTTAAGTTTAAACTTGGTTTGCATGTATTTAAGAATTTTGTAATACTTCTTAAAGTTTAAGTTAAAATACGTGCATTTGTATACGCAAAGGTTAAGAGCATTATTACTATTGTACCGGATGTCAAAATATAAGTTTGCTTTCTTGCCCTCTCGCCCTTTATTTTTTTATAGTACTAAATAAATATAAATGTAAGTATGTTGGGTTAATTCTGTAGTTTGTAAATTAGCAATTAGATTTTTATTATCTCTAAAGAAATACAGAGAACAAAAAGAAGTATGATATTCATATACTCTATAAATTATATTACTTATAAAAATAGTGTTTAAAGTGAAAAAAATTTAATATATTTTTACATATCTACATCTGAAGAATAAGTATTACCTAATATCACGACAATAATTGCCTACTAATTTTTTATGGCAATATTTTTAAAACCAATAAAGAAACACTTATTAATAAATGTATTTTTGTTAAGTGTTTAAATTATTTTTTTTATTGTGATATTATACAGGATATTCCGTTTAAAAAAATTTATACTTTTCGTACTCTTTATATCTTACTTAAGAGATAAAAGTACTCTTATAAAAAATACGTTAAAATCACATAATTTAAATAGAATTTTAATTTTAATTATACTCTTTAAAATAAAGAGTTAGAAGGAATTTGACATGTATCTCTGTTTATAGGTACTGAAATGTGACTTTTATAAAAATTACTAGTAAGTAATTTTTTCCCGGACACACATACCCGTAAGTAAAGGTAAATATTTAATTTTATAATAATTTATTATACAAAACTTACATTTTGCTTACATTAGGAGTCCAGTCAGATATTTTTTAACTTTATAATATTTTAAATTACTACTAAACGGTTGCTTTTAGTTGTAACGTTTTAATTTCAGTACGTCAAAATACAAAATTACATTACAGATAATAAATAATTTCTTTAGGGGTTTCCATTGTAATGCAAGGTCTAATTGTGTTTTAAATATACCAGTCGACAAGTTTAAAACTTTAAATGTTACACAATAAATTTTTTGGCTTTATTATAATGTTTTTTTTCAACAATAAGCCGTTGTTTTTGCCATCACAAAAAAAATTGTGTATTATACTCGGAAAAAATTTAGATTTTAGCCCTCGGTTTATTGGTTTATTGTTTCCTTTCGCTTCGCGTCAAAAACAACACCACCTTGAGCTAAAATCTAAATGCTTTTTTCCTCGGTTATGGATGTAGTCATGGCCTAAAAAGTGACTTATTTAAATTTAGCGATGAAAAATACAACTGTTGGGACATTTATCTCACTGTTGTATTAAAAATAAAACTAGGCCTCTTATATAATAAATATTGTATTTAAGAAAAAACTATAGCAGGATATTTATTAAAACAAAATAAACTTTTATCGTAGGAAATGCGATAACTGATTTTAAACTACAAAATTAACCAAATTCATTGATATTTTTGTTTATTTTGTACCACGAAAAATAAAAAAATTAAGGAGGTACAAATTTATAACTTGACACCTGGTACTTTGGGTGTCTTAAAAATAAGTGAACTAAGATATAGTTTATTAACATGGCACTAAGCTTTAAAGGAAAATAAAAAAATCGCAATAGCAATAGTGCCTGGGGCAGTAATGAAATGGACTTTAGGATAAGAACCCTTTTAAAACCTATTAAGGGAAGTTTCTATTAACAAGTCTACCACGAATATTTATACCGCCAAATATGGAATGGAAGCGGCGCGGCGCTTCAACCCAGCCTGTCAATGTTAAATGTTTTGGGTGTCGGACTGGGCAAGTAAGTAACTTTATTTTTCTGAGCAATTTACCATAATGGTTTACATGCAATTTTTTTAACATTGTGCCAAAAAATCGTAAGGGTTACACTCAGGAGACCCGTCTAGTCGCGTTCGCCCAGTCCGATACCCGACACAATTGACATTGACAGGCTGGGTTAAACCGCCGCTTCCATATATGGTGGTATGAATATTCGTGGTAGAATCGTCAAAGAGAACCACCTAAATAGGTTTTAAAATGGTTCTAATAATGAAGTCCACTTTATTACTGACCCAAGCACTTTTCGACCTGTAAATTCAAGATAGTTTTATATGAGTTTTAAAAAGGAATAAATATCTGCAATCTTTTGTGTTGCCATATTTTTTTATATATAATTAAAATGATTATTTTGTACTACTTTACAAACGAACGGATGGACATAGGTCTATAAAAATTAGAAAAGTAAGTTAGGCCTAAATATGTAGCTTTAAATTACTAAAAAAATTAATAAAGAGAGTGTATAACACAAGTATAAAATAAGTTTTTTTTTCATTGCTGCTTTCTATAAAGCATTGTAAAAATCAGTAAATAACCACGCTACGGCAAGTCCAATGTCGTTGGAGGTGACCTTAAACAGTATGAAATCGTTTTCCACAACTGTATTTTAAGAATTTTTATTATTAATAATTATTATACCTTTTGTTTTAAATATTTACAACCTTAGGCTTACGGTAATTAATGAGTAAAGTGAATTTTTAAACGAAATAAAAGATCGAAATCAAAAGGATAGAAAATTATCACTTGCTTTATTAGTTTATTAAAAATATGAGCTGTCTAAAACAAAAAAAATAACTTAATATTTAATGCTATTTTTTATTAAATACAGGGTAGTCAAAAATAAGCGGCAAAGTCAAAAGTCGACTTTTTTAAATGAAAACCTCTATCTTTTATTACCTTATCCTATAGGGCATCAAAAATAGGGGTAACTTTGTATAGGGATCTCCATTTAAAAAAAAATATAGTTTTCGAATTATTTGCAATGAAATATTTATCTAGTCTAACAATGCTTTTAAGTAGGGTCCAAATTTTAAACTGTCATGGTATTTGTGTTCAGTACTATTTGGAAATTTATCCCAGAAAGGCTTAGCCCCCGACACAACGTCTAAAACGTGTTCAACTATATTATAAAAATCACTATTCTCCGAAAAAAGTGTCTCGTGCGCTTCGGGCAACTTATGGTCCACGCATATTCGGCGTTCTAAACCGACTATTTGCTGTACCATCACAAAAATTTGAACTCCAATTTTTATTATTGGAACATCCAGCACGAAGTCCAGAATATATAGCGGCAGTAGCTGCGAGTGTACGTGATGATTCTGACGAATTGATTTAGCGCTTGGAAATTGGAGCTTAAGAACAGGCGCAGCTAAGCCAACATTTGAAAGCCATAATCTTTAAAGAATCAGTGTAAGATATAGTTCTTCGTATGATAATAAATATTACTTAATGAAGTATTTTTTTATTTTTTTTAGTACCCCTGAATGAATCACCCCTTATAAAATTTTTTTGTAACAAATAAAACAATAATGCCCAAATATCGTCTGTTAAAAAATCATTTAAAAAACCGTTTAATATAATACATATAAGGGAATATTTTAATTAGTTTAAATTAGTAAATAGGTATATATGTAAAACTTTATTATCGAAACATTTTACCATGATAAAACCGTAACGACTTTAATATTGCCTAATTCAATCTAGTATGTATTAAAATGTTGCTCACAGCGAAGCGAACATATTTTGCTAAATATACCTATAATTCAGCGTATCTGCTCTCTTATTCCATTATTAGTTGTGTAAGTTCGCAAAGTTCTAAAGCCTAAAGCAATTTTCTAAGATTTGTGGACCAACTTGGGTAATTCATGTATTCAGTTACGTATTCTATATATTTTTTTATATTTAAACACCTTAAAAGTTTGTAGATAAAAGTAAATTATTTCAAAACAATTAAAAAAAACTTTAAAATAAAAGAAAATACTTTTTATTTGATTGGTAAAATTTATATCTTATATTTAAAGGGCTCAAAAGCAAATTTTTTACAGCTGTTAAAAAATGTATACATTAGTAATGTAATTTTTATAAGGTAATGTCTCTCCAATACCCTTGGCTGGTATAGGGTGCTTTAAAGGTGCATAAGTACAATAATTTGCATATTATATATGTATTCACCAATCCTTTTATTCAAAAAAAAGATATTTATTCAAAGTCACTATTTTTTATTCACATTTTAGTATAAAATATTTTATAGGTACGTAAAATCAATATATTAAACTTAATCACATTTAATAGGAAATTCGCAGTAGGCTATAATAACTCGTATGACATGGTTGACATTATAGTGACCAAACAAATAATTGAATATGAAATAATTTGATACAACTCGAACACATAAAAATTTTTATTCTTTGTTTTTTTTTCACACTAAATATTTTTTAAATTTCACTTGATGCCCCGGTATATCAATAGCCGTAGAAAAAGTTTAGTATGCAACTCCCACGGATTACTAACTTTCTGTTCTCGTCCCATATACTTTTTTGAGTATTTTTCATATCAAAATATCGGCCCAGCCGTTCCAGACTTACAAGCCAATACCATTAAAACCGCACTGTATAGTATTTAAGTCAAATTTCAAATGGTTGTAAGTTTGAAACGGCTAGGCTGATTTTCAAAAACAAAATGGCGGTAAATAGAGGATTCAAGGGCCCCTAAAATGAGGTGCTAGATAACTTCCCTTTTAATAAAAAAAAATCTTGTATCCCTTTGGCCCACGCATTTCGGTTTTTTGCAGTTTGACGCCCGACCAGGTGGATCCGACACCAAGCACACACAACTTATTTTTTTTGTGGGCCTTTGTTATTAATTAAATTCCCACTATATCTACATTGTTTTATTAGCCCAAAAGCGCACGTTAGCTGTTTTAAATACATAAAAATATATATAATATATATATATATATATATATATATATAAACATTTTACAACGTCTTCCGGCATACTTAAGAACAATAGTTGTACTACAACTGTACGGAGACAAGCGACGCGGAGACTTAACACAAAAAGTTGTGTGTGGCAGGGGAATATGCGTCGCGATAAATCGCAACGCTGCGCTGTGTTGAATGCGGACCACTGTCTATGGCAAATTATTTACACTTTATATACACAGTAAGTGCAACGTTATACTTTTATTGAAATAAATAAATAAGTATGGGTGATCGTATGTGTTACAAAGGAAAATTTACTAAAGCAAAAGTAGGTACTTAATAAAAAAAATAAAAATAAAAAATCTATACAAGAAAAAAGAAGAAGCAACGATTTCTCAACAAATACTAGTGTACTTAACCCATGCAAAGGCTTTTGTATGGTGAATTTAAAATATTTGAGCAAAAGATTAAAATGTTTTGAAGTACTTTTCCTTAATAATATTGAACATAAACAGCATTTAGGACTGAATTTATTTTTAAATGTAAAGTGTACTAAATGTGATACAATATCAAGTCATCGTACATATGATAATAAATCTTATCATTCAGACATTAATACAGGCGTAGTTCTTGGTAAGTCTAACAATAATTATTTATTAATAATAATACCTAAAAAAATAGGGGACTAGAATTTACTTATTAAAAACAGATATAGTTTAATATACAGGGTGGCCATTTAAAAACGTAACAGAGCTCCAGGTCATTTAAGAAAAAACGCTCGCAACCGTCAATTTTTAATTTTAGGGGAATTATTTGTTTGCTACTTTCGGCCCCTAAACTGCAACTCTTAAAATCTTAAATGAAAAGGGTTGTGGAGAGTAATACGTTTATTTTAACTCTTGACTCCGATTACAACTGCAAAGTTTGAAGTCTCTACAATTATTTTCGTTAAAATGTCAGCTTGTATAAATTTTGCTTTTTATTTTTTTATGTACAATATTTAATTACCTGTAAGATCAAGCTACTATAAACTAAGGGAATATAATAAGGGTTGAACGATCTTTAAAATGGTACATTAGTCGAAAGGGTGAATCACACCCTTGCTAGAAAAATTGATTGATATCTCATTCGTCGTTTAACTCTAAGCATATCCTCTGACTTGCTATTACAGGCAATTTAATATTATACAATAAAAAACTAAAAAACAAAATTTTGACAAGCTGTCATATAATTAAAAATATTAGCAGAGGCTTCAAACTTTGCAGTTGCAATTGGAGTCAAGAGACCTTCAAAATACGGTATTACTTGACCCCTCTTTCTATATAAGATTTTGGGGTGAGTTTAACCACTGCTAGACTGTTGCAGTTTGGGGGCTAGAAGTAGCAAAAACATGTTTCCCCCAAAGTCAAAAATTGACGGGTTTAGGCGTTTTTCCTTAAATGGCCGGAAATGTCCAAAATAAGCTCCGTTTCGTTTTATAAAGACCACCCTGTATATAGTAAATTAAATTTTACCCCGCAATTCCTTGGTCCTGCATGAATTGGCTTTAAATTTTAACAGGACATTTAAACCATAGGAATCAATTAAAACGATGATTTAAAAAATGCTTTATAATTTTTTTAAACTAATATATTTGATCGAAAGTATCAATTTTTTCACAAAAAATCGACGTAATAGGTTTTTGCAAATAACTTAAAAAGTCTGCATTTTATCCAAAAACCTGTGCAAAGCAAGATTATAGCTTCTAAAAAGGCAAGCAAAATTCTTTTATTATAATTAAATTACTTTAACCTGTCAATTATTTTTCTTTACAAATTGGCAGCAACTGTGAATTAATTACTTATAATAAGAGGCCTGAACAAAATATTAATTATTAGTTTAACTACGGTGTTTTACAATTAGTTATAAAATTTAATCACAAAACAACAATAATAATTTAACACGTTTGCAATGCAAATAAACTGTAAGTAAGCTGGTACTGAACACGCGACGTTGCCAGCTTAGAATGTATAGCGAATACAATAGTGTGCCGGGTACAGTCCAGTCAAGAATTTTGACCTACAACGATGACTTAATAGATAGGCGAAACCTATTCCGGGATACGAAGTCACGCTACCACAGACAGGAGTGGTAGTCGTTTCATTTAAAACTGCGGGATAGCATATGGACAGCAAGTATCCTAGTATCGCGACTTCGTGATCCCTATGCTGACCAATAAGCAAAACATTTTTGACCTGACGATAGCGGAAAAACCTCCTTAAAGCATTAGATCATGTACATATATTTTTTTATAAATTTAAACTTTACAAAGAAGTCCATGAGTCATGGTTAGTTCTGGATAGTTAAATCTTTTTTTAATTCCCTAATAAAGCGAACTATTAAAAAGATTTAACTAACCATGACTCCCTCCAATGTGACAGATTTGCATGACCATCTGTCGAGCCTGAGGTTTTCTTAATTTAAGACTCGTTTATCATTTTGTCAAAAAATTGTATCTCACCTCAATACCTTTGCTGCTATCATTTCCACACTCATTCACCGTATTGTCAAAAATGGATTTATTATTTTTGTTAGTTAATCGTGCCTGTTCGACGATTTCAATTGAGTTTCTGTACTTTCCTCATATTACCAGAACTAATTAGGCACTAATTTGGAAGGCCTAAGATTACTTATATATTTTGACTGTATAATGCTAGCTTCACATACGTGTGAATAGGACGCATTTTGGAATGACCCTCCTTGTTTATAATAGGATGTGCGTCGTTTTTGTATCAATCGATATTCTAGTTTGTTTTTTTTTAATTAACAGAAGATTGAATCTGCGTCCTTGCAGCAAGATCCTCAAATAATTTTGTATTAAATAACCAAGTTGTGTTTATTAGGGGAACATAAATTAGGATAATTGTAGCTTAAAGAAGGTACATTTAGGAACATATGTTTAATGAAAAAAAAGTCATAACCTTGAAAATATGACCTAAAAATATTTGTAGTAAATTTTTGAAATCCCCTGTAGTGTAGCAAATGCCAGCACTGCATAGAGAACAACACAATTATACATTAAACAGCCGACCATTTAATTAAATTGATGACTTGTTCACATGTTTATAAGTGTTATATTATCTACTAAAACAGCGAGTTGATCCGCTTTGTAGACAAAGTGGAATGGCGGTATTGAGTTTTGTTTTATTATCGTCGATAAACCATACATTATTAAGTACAATTTACCCAATTTCGAAACTGTCCGAAATTCGTATATCTATTTTGGGATTCCACTTTTTAACAGCGATAACCCGAGGGTCGTTTTAGAAAATTAAATCTATATCCCACGTGTAATGGTTATAAAATGTAATAAATTAGGGGGTTATTTATGTACTTTAAGAAAAAGGTTAAAATAATAGGTGACAAAGGATGCTGTTTCTTCCCATATTTTTATAGTTTTTATAATAAACTGTTTATTTTTGATTAAAACATAACCTCTAATTATAACGTAAAACCTCTAGGTCCCCATAGTAAAACCTAAAAACTATGCATGTTAATTTTTAACCATTCGCTGAGTGTCGGTGTGGCCACTGGCATTTACACATTACTTTTAAAAGAGATCTCGCTCGCTCTGGTAATTTGTTACCTCCTTCGACGCCCTTTCGTCGGGTCTGATAAAAGTACTACTACTACTGCCAAACATTATTATTATAACTTGTTTATGTTTTTTTTTTAATACATAACGAATTTATTCCAATAATTTAACAAAGCTCTGTAAAAACTAATGATCTAAGATCCAGTATTAAAAAATATACCCTCATCTGTTAATTAAATAAAATAATATTTTCTAGGCAGATTTTAATCTAGTGAATGCAAGTGAACAACCTCTGCCAGCAGAGGTTTCCTACAATTAATAAAAAATAATTAATTATTACTTAATTTATTTATAATTGTTACCTTTACATGTAATTGCATGAACCAAACCAAAAATGTTCTCACCTGGCTGCAGGTGAGTGTAATAGTCATAGAGATGAGTGCTTACTAAGCAGAGTTGGGTCGTATTCGAATACTTAGTATTCTGAATAGTATTAAGAATACATTTTGCCGGTATTCAAATAGTATTCGAATATATTTGTGTGTTTGGTATTCGATATTCGGCAGAATACTTTTTGGTTAGTATTCGGGATTCTGTATTCGAATACTTTTGAAGTATTCGACGAATATTTTTGGAGTATTCAAATATCGACGTTCCCTTTTTTATAATACATATTTTAAATTTAGATATCCTAAAAACAATTGCTTAAATTATCTTTTACCATGTATACCTTTTTAGGAAAAATACTTAACAAATTAATTTTTTTTTCAAAACCTAAATTCTGTAGTGCCCTATAACGTTGACAATAAACTTAAAAGCAGATTTAAATTTTTATCTTCTAAAACCCCTTCTTGTCGAGTATCGTGACAATACAGCCAATAATATACCGGGTTTTTCTAAACAAATGCGAAACATTTTGGATGGTAATTCCTTGTTCATAATAAAGGGTATTTGTCTTTAGAAACATGAGGTCAAAAGTCAACCATTAGGGCGATATCGTGGTATAAAAATGTCGAAAAATTAACTTTTTTTTCATCCTTAATATAAAAAGCGCTAGAATAATGAAATTCTAAGAAAATATTGCTATTATAAAAAATCACTTTCTTAATATTTTTAATTTTTTTAGAATTAATGGAAGTGGTGGAAATAGACTACGCCTATTGTTTTTGGTAACCAAATTTAAAGAAACATACGCAATAACCTTAAAAATATAAATTTGGATAGATTTGTTTATTCAAAAACTTTTTTAAATCCCGTATTTTTTTTTGTTAAATTTATCAATTTTAAATAAAAATAAATTGTAATTATAACGTGCCGAGACTTGGAAATTTATTTTATAAAAAATATATTTACTTGCTGTCACCTATTATGGCATTTGTGCTACTTGGTAGTTTAAATACAATATTTGTTTTGTTTTTAATCAAAAAAATAAAGACATTCTCTTGTTTAGTGATATCTCCCTAATGGTTGACTTTTGACCCCATAAAGCAAAGTACCCTATTATTTTGAATAAGAAATCACCACCTAAAATATTTTGAATTTGTTTGTAAACACCCTGTATATATTTTTTTAATAAAAACAAACACCTTGGAACTTGAGGTAGCAGACACAGTTCATATAAAACAACAAAATAACATCCTTCGGTATATGGTATATATTATTTTAAATTATTTCTGTTTTAAATACTTTTTTAATATTTGGAATACGTAACTGTATAAGTGTTTTTGGGCTGAACCTATATTATGTCATAAGTCTCAAGTTGATTTAACAATAAATGGAGAGTCATAAATTTGCTGTAATGAATAATGACGTACACGTGTGACTGCAATGAACAGGTATAGCAGGGGTTAATTAGAATACTTTATTTCAAACTATTGCCTAAATGTCTAACGCTTGCTAACAATCTATAAATAATTTAAATTTAATTAATAATTTAGAAAATTAATAAACATAAAAAGGTCTTATTTAAAAAAAAAAAAAACACGTTAAAAAATTCGTTTTTTTATCGTAATTATACAGATAAAGTACTATATTTTGGTATACTACCTAAAGTGTTAAAAAAAAGTTACTTCTCTTATTTTTTGACGTCTTTCTTTACACTAAATTATTGTTTTGTGCCAAATCAGTTAAAATTTATTAAACAAAAGTGAAATAGTAAACGCGAGGTCATATAAACCAAAAGCTCAGGTTATCATACACTCCGCCATTAGTTTTGTTTTAGCTGATGTGTCACTAAATTTAAAATATGACAATTTGCAAAAATAAAAATAACTTATTAGTAAAAAATATAATTAACAATAAATTTATATGATTTAGAAAAACTGGTACTACAAAATTTGTACTGTCGTAGAAAACATATAGTATGTACACATACACATAAAGAGTTTTGTTATTAGGACTACAATCCTTGTCTGTTCTTAATAATATTAGTAAAGACATTATAAATAAATAGACAAGGTATCTTTAAAAGAAATCGTTGTCAAGTAGGTTTTGTTAAATGGAAAACCCAATTTGCTTTGGACCTTATTAATTTTTTCATCAACTAAGATACTACACTATACAATAGTTATTGATGGTTGTTAGTATATTAATAGCATGTAAATATACTGCTTAACGATATAAAGTAAAAAAGGAAATATTTACTACGTTTTCATGCGGCATTCAAATCGAATCGACGCCATTTTTGATTTTGAAAACCTTACTGTTTTTATGTGCAGTATTATCTGTCTATGGACACTTTAATTGGCCAAAACTAATTACTATTTTAATTTTAAATTAAAAATATATGAACCAAAATGCAAAATGCTTAGAACCAAAATAACATTTTCCTACTCCACTTTTTTCCGTTAATGAGTGTATTGATATGCTAATATCTCAAGAACCAGCAATAATTTATTAAAGAGCAAATTTTTTTTAAAAGTACATGGTCTTTAATTTAAAACAAAACAACTTGACAATAAAAATACTGTTGTTGAGACAGCTTGTATATGTACTAAACCGTTAATCAAATAATTGTGCCCAAAAAAATTTTTTGCTCTAGTTTCAAAATAATTTTGTAAATAAATAGAGGTGGGACACCCTAAATTCATACTATACTGTTGGGCATCTTAAATTCTTAATTTCTGTGAGCGACTCTGAACGAAAAATTAATGTAACAAACCATTATACAATTTTTTCAAGAACTCAAATTTTACGGGGTGTTGAAAAAAGAATATTTGTTATTTTTTTAACAAAGTTTTTTCTAGAGTACTGATTTTAGCCAAATTTTGCATAAAAATCAATAACAAATTACCCATATATACCGTTTATTTTCAAGACTTGCCTTGTTAATTTTGAAAATCAGAATTTATAATTAAAAGTACGTAAATGTTTAAAGTCGTTTTTCTCGGAAACCGTTTATTTTAGGTTAATGCAAGAAGAAAACCTTTTTAAAAGATATTTTGCTGCTCTTTATTAATTTTATAAAAGAAGTAGAAAAAAGTCATATTTTCTAAAGTGAAGTACAGTTTAGGCCCGTTGGTATTGACTACTGGCGTTAAATTATTAGGGTGAATATAAAGAATCATTCGTGATATATGTGCAAGATGTGGCGAAAATAAGTACACCAAACAAATAGTTGCTAGGAAAAATAACAAAAAAAATGGTCTTTTTTCAACGTCCTGTATCTCCATTAATTTTAAGTTTTCGAAAAAATTGTATAAAAGTTTGTTGCATTAATTTTTCGTGCAGAATCGGCCACATAAATCCTAAAACGTAATTTTTGGGTACCCTGTATAATAATAACAACGAATATAATTGTTTTAAGTTTCAATTATATTTGAAAATGTTGCTAATGTAAATTGAAATACGTGCGGTCTAAACTGACGTGCAAAGGCAATAACTAGAAAGATATGGTTGGTATAAATCATTAACTGGGTGTTACTATTAGCCGTTTGGGCATAATTATAAATATTTTGACGCCATATATCACTTGAGAATGAGCGAAATGCCAATATCGCTAACAATATGAATTTTATTTATTTGAACAAATGGGTTTTGGAAAACAATTTACTAAAACCAAAACAGCTATGATGTTTACTAAAAATATTTTAGGCCTAAACCAAGCCCAATTACTATATTTAAATTAAACCTCCACATTAAAATTTTTGTATATCAATTTTTATTGTCATAAAAAGTTTATTAAAAACTAAAACAGTGCTAATATTTTATTACAAGTTAATAAATAATTATTTTTCATTTTTTTGTATCTCGATTCCAAAGAAAAAAAATGGAATCAGCTAATTTGCATATTTTTAAATGACACATAGAGTATTCTTTTAGAAATATTTTTTTTTTTTTTTTTTTTTATTTAAATGTTTAAGGCCCCATCAACCACGAAGAGTTATTAGAGGCCCCTACTAGTATATAAAATTCTTAAATAACAATATTTAAACACAATTAATTAGGTTTATCTCAGTTAGAAATTTTTTATATTCGTAATATTAGCATTTTCTCCCAAAGCTTGAGCGATTCCATGATTTAGGTTATATTTCTGTCGCAGCTGTGTTAGGTCTAGACATTCCTCAAATATGTGTCTTACGGTTAGTCGATTTGCACATTTTGTACAAATAGGTGGATTTTCCTTCTTAAGGAGGTATTCATGACTAAATTTCGTATGTCCTATTCGTAGTCTACTAAGAATTACTTGGTCTTTTCGGCTTAGGTTGTTGTTATTCCAAGGTTTAACTGAAGGCTTAATTTCATTTAGCTTAGTATGTTGATTTGACCAAAGATTCTGCCATTCGTTATGTGTTTTATATTTAAAGAACATTTTAGCGTCATTTGTTGTTACCAAATCATTGTTACGTATATTATGCTGAAAAATGGCTTCCTTAGCTGCTGTATCTGCTTTTTCGTTTCCCTTTATCCCTATGTGTGATGGTATCCATATAAAGTACACAGATTTTTGGTTATTCTGAATGTTGTGTAGGGTCTCTTTTATTGTTTGTAGGAGTGGGTGCCTAGGATATAGTTGTTGAAGTCCCTGTATTGAGCTAAGAGAATCGGTAGCTATGGCACATTTTGTTATATTTTGTCTTTTGATATATTCTAGTGCTTGTTGGATCGCGTACAATTCTCCTGTATATATTGAGTTCCAGTCATGTAGTTTAAAGTATAGTGTTTCAATTGGTGTAACTACTGCAGCTCCGACTCCATCGTTTGATTTAGAGGCATCCGTGTAGATTATTGGAATTTTTTCGTAGCTTGTTGATAAGAGCTTTTGAAAATTGGCTACTATTATTTCTGGGGGTGTTTCAGATTTGGAAAATGTAGTAAGTGATGTATTGCATTCTGGGATCTCTATGCTCCATGGAGGGATGTTTAGAGTTTGAATCTGCATTATTTTTGGAAGTTGGATATCTAGGTGGTCAATGTATCTATTTAGCCTTTCGTAGAATGGAACTGGTAACCTTTTTGTTCTTTGATAAGTTGTTTGGAATCTGGACGCAATGACGTGATGTTTAGCGGGGTTGGTGGGCTGAGATAGTATGGAGGCAGCATAATTGAGACTCAGGTACATTCTTCTTAAGTTTATTGGTGGTTCTGATGCTTCTGTCTGAATGCTTGCTATTGGGCTTGTTCTGTACGCTCCTGTGACAATTCTTAATGCTTTGTTCTGTATTGTATTTAACATATTTAAAACAGTTTTGCTCGCCGAATTGTAACAGATGGCTCCATAGTCGATTTTCGACCTTATAAGAGATTTGTACAGCATTAGTAGTGTTTGCTTGTCAGCTCCCCACCTATGGTTACCTATACATCTTAGTAGATTTAGGGCGTTTTGACACTGCATAATAAGGTTATGTATGTGTTGTTTCCAATTAAGTGTTAAGTCCAATATCATTCCCAGAAATCGTATGTACGAAACTGACTCTATGGGTTTGGAATAGAGTGTCAAGACCAATTGTGTTTGGTCTGTTCTTTTTGTGAATAATATTGACTTGGTTTTTGTTGTGTTGAACTGAAATCCTGTCTCTAGTGACCATGCTTCCAATTTGCTAAGAGTGTTTTGTAGATAAATTTGAAGTCTTTCAGTCGTATTTCCACTTATATAAATAACTAAGTCATCTGCATACAGTCTGGTTTTAATTGGGGCTCGGATGTTTTCAATAATATTATTTATTGATACTAGGAAGAGGGTGACGCTAAGTACAGATCCTTGCGGGATTCCATTTTCTTGTTTTCTTCTTTGTGAAAGAAAACCATTGGATCTCACTCTAAAGTATCGTTCTTTTAAAAATTTTCAAGAAATGCTAACATTTGACCTTCTACTCCCCATTTACGTAGTGTTCTGGTTATGTTAAATCTCCATGTTACATCATATGCTTTTTCGATATCGAAAAAATTGCTGCGCATTTATTGTGGTTTGCTAGTGCTTCATGTACTTCGGACTCTAAGTCGGTTAAATTGTCATATGTCGAACGATATTTGGAAAAACCACTTTGTTCTGGAATTAATAGTTGTCTGTAGGCTAAATACCAAACGAGTCGTGCATTGATGATTTTCTCAAGTATTTTGCACATAGAACATGTTAATGAGATAGGTCTATATGAGCGGGGATTCAGTTTAGATTGTCCTGGTTTCAATATAGGTATAATTATTGCCTCCCTCCATATACTTGGAAATTTCTTGTTAGTCCATACATCATTATAAATTTTTAGTAGAATATTTAAGGCATCTTCTGGAAAATTTTTGAAAAAATCAGGTGGAATATCATCAGGGCCCGGTGCAGACTCTTTTGTTGTGATTATGGCTTCTTTTAATTCTGGGTAAGTAATTGGCTGGTTAAGAAAAGCTGCAATATTGTTCGTGGAGGTAAAATTTTGTTTCCTTGACTCTTCTGCTTTTTTGTATAGTATAAATTCTTGTTTTAAGTTTTGGTCGCTAGAGTTTTTTTCATAGGTGTCGGCAAGAATTTCACAGATGTCTTCATTTTTAGTCAGTAATTTTTCGTCTGTTTCTATGGCTGTGATGCCTAATGCCCTTTATCCGTCTTACTTTATTCCAAATCTCATTTAGGGGTGTAGTCCTCTTTAATGTTGCAACATAGGTTTGCCAGGACTCAGTCTTACTTCTTTTTATAATATATCGAGCTTTCGCTCTTTGCTTTTTAAATTGTAGTTTGTTTTCCAGGGTTGGTTTTTGTTTATATCTGTTGAAAGCTTTTTTAGATTGTTTAATTGCATCTTCACAGTTATTATTCCACCATGGGACAGGGGTTCTACACTTAATGTGACTGGTTTTTCCAATTATTCGTGTAGCTACGTCTTTAATTAAGTTACAGAAGTTTTGGATTGTTGTATTTATATCCTCATTTATTTGAAAACTTTTGGTCTCCCTACTGATTACTTCTGAGAACAAAGACCAGTTTGGATTTTTAAGTTTCCATCTGGGAATCGAAATTGTTTCTGTTGTTGTATCTTGACCTGTGATAATTATTGGAAAGTGGTCGCTTCCATGTAAGTACTCATGAACCTCAAAACTAAACTGTGGCGCTGAAATTGTATCGCATGCACATATGTCTAATACTGATGTGGTTCCGTACTGTGAGCTAAAATGGGTTGCTTCACCATTATTTATTGGTATTAAGTTAGATGAGTCAAATATATCGGTTAACATTCTACCTATTGGGGTTGTGTGATTTGAACCCCAAGCGACGTTATGGCAGTTGAAATCTCCGAGTATCAGTCTGGGTTCCGGTACTTGACGTAGGATATTATTTAGATCGTCATCAGTGACATCTAAATTTGGAGGTAAGTAAATGTTGCATATATTAATTTTAATTGGAGATTTTAAATTAATCGCCACGGCTTCTAATGTTGTGTTTAAAGGTATTTGATTAACTTCTAGGTTATTAGCGACAAATATTGCTACTCCTCCTGAGGCATGTTGATTTATGCGACTCTTTTCAAATGTTGTGAAGTTTTTAAGTGTTCCTATTTTGTTTGCTTTAAAGTGTGTTTCCTGTAAGCAAATAATTTTTGGATGTTGTTCTGAGATGAGATGTTTTAGCATTTCTAGATGAGTGTAGAAACCATTTATATTCCATTGTAAAATAAAAGCCATTTTATCGTATTTATTTATTTTTTTTTTTTTTTTTCAAGCTCAAGACTGGCTTGAAAACTCACTATCAGTATCAGACGCAATTGACATTAAGTTACCTTCGGTGGCTAATTGTTTAAGTATCCTTTTACGGATCTTTGTGCATCTGGTTTTTATGTTTCTTTCTTTAAGAAATGGGTGAATTAAGGCTAGCAATTGTATAAATTCGGGTATGTTATCAGTGTATCTTTTGGCAACACTAAGTGGGTCTGGTGATCCATGAACATTTTGAAAGAAATCAGTTACTTGGTCAAAGTTTAATGAAAGAGGTGTATAATTTTCAATAAAAGATCTAGCTGGTTCCAGATAGTCATCTTTCGATGGGATGTTGGTATTTTGTTCTGTTGTTTTGGCATGCTTCGGCTTTTTAGGAGGCATTTCTGTGGGTTTTGAAAATTCTACAGAGGAAAATAGATTTAAACTTTCCTCTATTATTGGGCTACTAACTTCTGAAATTAGTCTTTTATTAGTAGGGGTGTCGATGATTGGTGTGCTGTTATTCAGTATTTGATCGGTTGTATCAGTGTGAGGTTGCGTAAGATTACTAGTATTTTTTATTATTTGGGTGTTTGATGACTGTGTTTGAGTTTCGGTGATTGGATTATCTAAGTGGGATGACTGAGAAATGACTGGAACCATATATACAGGAGAATTGTACGCGATCCAACAAGTAACGAATATATCAAAAGACAAAATATATAACAAATGTGCCATAGCTACCGATTCTTTAGCTCAATGATAGGACTTCATCAACTATATCCTAGGCACCCAATTCGCCAAACAATAAAAGAGACCCTACACAACATTCAGAATAACCAAAATCTGTGTACTTTATATGGATACCATCACACATAGGGATAAAGGGAAACGAAAAAGCAGATACAGCAGCTAAGGAAGCCATTTTTCAGCATAATATACGTAACAATGATTTGCAGCAACAAATGACGCCAAATGTTCTTTAAATATAAAACATAACGAATGGTAGAATCCTGGTCAAATCAACATACTGGGTTAAATGAAATTAAGCCTAGTTAAACCTTGAATGAATAATAACCTAAGCCGAAAAGACCAAGTAATTTTAGTAGACTACGAATAGGACATACGAAATTTAGTCATGAATACCTCCCAAGAAGGAAAATCCATCTTATTTGTACAAAATGTGCAAATCGACTAACCGTAAGACACATATTTGAGGAATGTCTAGACCTAACACAGCTGCGAGCAGAAAATATAACCTTAAATCATGGAATCGTCTGCTTTGGGAGAAATGCTAATATTACGAATATAAAAATTTCCTAACTGAGATAAACCTTAATTAATTGTGTTTAAATATTGTTATTTAAGAATTTTATATACTAGTAGGGGCCTCTAATAACTCTTCGTGGTT
>JACEGR010004494.1:0-86618 GCA_014170235.1 Listronotus bonariensis
TAGTGATGGGCAAATACCCGGGTATTTAAATTTAAGGTAAATACCCTGGGTATTTACCCAAGGGTATTTATCAAAATGGGTATTTTCAAATTTTTATTTATCACTTGATTATAACTTATATAGTTATAATCAAGGTTTTAAATAATAAAAATTCTGTTTTACAGTTTAAAACAAAAACATTTATCCCAACAAAAAAAAAACTTACAAAATAAGAACAAAGAGTTTAATTATCCTCTTCAGAAGATTCTTCATCGTCTACATCATCTAGATCTGATGTATATTCAGATTCTGAGGAATTTGAACTCATATCCTCATCTGGATTATCCAAAATTTGAGTGGATGTCGAGGGAGCCATGGTAATATCCTCGGTAATGTCCATATTGGATTGCGCATTTTTAACAGGAACTTTATTTTTTAATTTTCAATTGTGTGCGAGGTAGGCAATTTTGGCTGCTCGCAAAGTTGTAAGTCTGTTTCGTTTTGTAGAATGAATATTGCTAAACGATTTGAATGACCTTTCAGTAGCTGCAGATGTTATTGGCGCTGATAGAATTTTGATGGCTATATCAGCTAATAAATTTGTCCCCCTTAGACTGCGCCACCATATTAAAGGATTGATAGTTTCCGTCTGCCACTGCCATAAGAATGTTTTTGACCATAAACCTCGTTTATCTCTGAAATCAGCCATTTCAGATCTCACATCTTCAATGCTGTATTTCATACTTTTTGCAACCTCACATATAAATTCTATAGCATCAATCATTTCAGCTGGCTGCAAGTTAGATCCTTGAGAAGCAGGGTTTAGCAACTCGGCTGCCAAGTGAATTTTTCCAAGAGCAAACTTTTTTCTTTCTTCTATTTTCAGCAATATTTTTTGTTCTTCTGCCTTTTGGAGGGGCTTTCTAGTAGGAGATCCGACAGTCTTTGCTGCAGTTGGTTTATTTCTCGGTACACCACATGAATGAGAGGATCATTTGACTCCAGTTTTGTAATCAGGTCTACAACAGGTTTCAATATACCAATCATTTTCTCTACCCTGACCCAAAAAACTGCGTCATCTAATATCCTTCTTTTTAGTTGAGAAGATATAGTGACTTCATCGGATACTGCTAATGTTTGCAATACAACTTTGTTTGCAAAAATACTTTGTAGACTAAATAGATTACTTCCCCAGCGACGTTTTTCCTGCAAGTTTAAGAGAAATATTAATATTTTTCTCTTTGCCAAATTTAAGAAACGTTGCGTGAAGATGGTGACTGTTTTTGATGGTTTTAACAATATCAGTAACCTGTTGCATGAATACCTTAACAGATTCACAATTCAGGATGTCATTGCACAATAAATGCAGCAAATGCGCAATGCATCCTAATGGAACAATATGCGGAAAAGTCTCATTTAGAACTCTAAATGCTGCCCTCATATTGGCCGCATTGTCTCCAATTACTACCAAATATTTTTCAGGTGGGCCATATTTTTCCATTATATTTTGTATTTGTTTAGCTAAATATGTAGCATCGTGTTTATTTTGTTCAGTGAACAGAAATTCTACAAACCTAGGCTCTGGCGTAGTCACGACAAAGTTTATAATTGACTCATTTCTTAAACTGCTCCATCCATCGCATTGTAAGTGAGCGTATTTTGAATTTTCCAATTCTAGCTTAATTTCATTCTGCATGATTTTATACTCTGCGTCTAGAAAGGTGGTTGATATACGTTTTCTAGTGGGCAACTTGTATGAAGGTCGAATTTCATTAAAAAATTTTATCCATAGGGGATGTTCCACTAAGGAAATAGGACTGCCACTAATTAATACTGCTCTTGCCAAAGCTTGATCCAGCTGCATCTGCAATAATAATTATTTACTTTACTCATAATAGTAATATACACTATGCAGAGTGAAAACTAATTTAAAATTAGGAAGAACTCTTAAACCCCACAAAAAGTTACACAATATTTTAAGTTATAGGATTAAGAAGTTGCTTAGGTTTTATTAATTAAAAAAAAATAATAACAACAGGATAAAATCTAAAATAAATAAAACATTTTATAGTGATATACAGAATTCAAAGGCAAAAATATTAATAAGCTGTTTTCCTAATTTTAAATCATTGTTAAACTCTAAAAAAAATAGTCAAAAGCACTTACGTTTTCAGATTTACTCATTGAATCCAAAAAAGGTTTAATTTCTTGTTTTCTTCTATTAGTAAATTGAGTTTGAGTAAAAGTAAAAGATGAGGATGAGCTTTCTGAGGCTGTTCTGGCTGTTATGTCCTCACTCTCACTGCATTTATTCTTACTGGTACTATCATCAACTTGGCCTTTTTTAGAAGTTAAAAATAGTCTTTTTACATATTCGGGACACACTGAACACTTCAATAAATGTTTCTCCATTTTATTTACATTGGCGAATTTATATGTTTTATCGCAATATTTACATTTTACGCCTTTCCCATCTGTGTTGAATTGTTTCCAAGCAATTCCTTTTTTTTACCCATCTCACTTATTTACCACAGATATAATATGAACTAGCACAGCCCAGAGCTAATAAATTTATGATAATGCAAGCGCGTAATTTCCAAAGCGCGTATATTTACTTATTTATAAATAAAAACAAAACTTACAGAAACATAACCTTAAAGCACTTCTTCTTCTTCTTCTTCTTCCATTAGCTGGACAACCACCCAACCGTACCGTAAAAACCGTAAATCACTGATATAGAGTTGGAAAATTAATATCGATATTCTGGTTGCCGTATTTTCGCATTAATTTTCGTTTTTTGAAAAAAAAATTGAAAATACCCAAATTTTGGGTAGGTAAATATGCTTAGGGTAAATACCTGGGTATATACCCATTTTTTATTTACCTACCCGATAGGTATTTACCCAGTGCCCATCACTAGTCTGTCCCATCATTTTCTAAAACGAACTTCGTGCCATTTATGTCCAGTTTTAAAGATGCTAAAAAAACATATATTTGTTTAAATTATAGTTACATGAAAGAAACAAAAAGTTTAGTTAAGGGTAATCTGTAACTATAAATCGGGTGACAACAAAATTATAGGAACTCCGGTCTTTGTTTTTATTTGACCAAGTGCGTTAATTGTGTTCTAAAAATATTTTGTTTTTTGATCACTTCGAATTTAACCAAAAATAATTTGGGTCCTGAAATAAAAGACCCTCTTTATTTTGGCTTATTTATATTCAGCGGATCATTCATTTAAAATTTGCCTGTTATACTATTTTGTGATCTAATTTAAAACCAAGATATTTGATTATTTATTTATTTATTTATTTACTGGCGCCACCCATTTACAAACTTGCAAAGTTTAAAAATATATATTCATAAGTATAAAGATTAATCTTTTAGGTATACATACCTGCAGCGATTAAGCGTAGAAGCAAATCGTCACCTTCTTGAATGCTTATAAACTTTTTTTGTTTTCTTGACCCAGACCAAACTTTTAAAAGGTGCATTTTAAACAGCAGATTTTTCTTGTACTCTTAGCTAAGGATATAAGAAAATAAATTATCTCTTATTTTTATTACTGGTCAATTTTCCCAATATATTTATAATTTAAATACAAAATAAACATTCTGTAAAAATATTTTTTAAGTAATGCACAGCTTTGACATAAAACTTTTTCCTTGATTACTTGTTACATGTGTTTAGTTTTATATAGAGCTTAGCTGGGGGACCCTTCGTTTACATGTATTAAGTGATTCAGTTTAGCTAGAGCTGTCTATATACTGGGTGTCTTTAAAGGTCTGTACAAAATGCTATACCATAAATTCTTTGGGCCAAGAAAAAAAAAAGATTTTACGCATTTTATCTGAGTCGAAAAGTTGAGTTGTTTTTAAGATACGGGTGTCAAAGCTTTCATTTAATTCTAGTTTAGGGACAAAAAAATATGATAATTTCAACATAAGCAAAGGACTGCAGGTAGCTCCCTATATATTTTACGACAAAAACATTAGAAGATCTTGATTTCCCACTCTAAAAACCCTCCAAAACCGAATTTTGTCAAAAAATATTTAATAATAGATAAAATATTTAAACATAAATTAAATGAAAGCTTTAACAGCCTGTATTTCGAAAACAATTAACTTTTCGATTAAGGTAAATTGCGTTAAATCGTTGTATTTTGGCACAAAGAATTTGTGGTAGCTTTTTTACAGACCTTTTAGAGACACCCTGTATATGCATAAAACATATAAGACAATTTTTTAACCTATTTCTTATACTTATTTGGCTTCTCAATAAAATTGTACATAAGCATATCTGCATAAAATCTATTAAAAAAATTCTATAGGAGATGACTTAAAGTAAAAAGGTCATTGTCAAGAATCTTGCAGTGAATTAAAGGTTCAAAATTTATTATTTTGTTGAAATCGATAGAAATGTAATTATTTTCTATTTGTTGTGGCGGTGAATAAAAGACGTATAAACCAATATCACTATCGTAAATTACTTCATGCTTAGGACCACAGAAGTTAAGTTTAATTGATAAGGGGTCGACAAGAATAAATTCAATTTTACATAAAATAAAAGTTTGATTTTCATAATTTTTTTCCACGGCAATATACATGTCTTTTGAATAAAATATTCCCCTATAGTTTACACTCCCCGTTTTAAATTTCATGCAATGACTAAAAGAACAGTTTTTTTATTGCATCAGTTACATATTTTGGAAACTTTTCAGCCAAAAAGATATCTGCATCATATGATGTTGCTTTTTCATCGAACTGTTGTCCTTGTGTAGTATAAAGGCTTTGTAAAAGTTGATGCTTATTCGTTAATGATTTTAAGACGCTTTTAACATTACAGCTGTGCCTAACACAATTTTTAAAATAACTGTGTTTTGATTCAAACCTCAATGTCCATACGTGACGAAGTGGACCAAATATTTTGGTTAAATATGGATAGTGTAATAAATAATGATGTTTAGGTTTTAAAGGTGCATCTGGAAATAAAGTTTGCCTATAATATAAATACTCCTGGATTAAACTATTTAAAACTGCTATTTGATCCGTAGTTACTTCTAGAGCCATAAGAATACTGACAATTCTTCAAAGAATTAAAATTGTAACCCAATAGTAACTTTTTTGTAAAGAGGTAATTTTACTGTACAAAATAAACGGTAACACGTTTAAAAAATAGAGATTGTGTGAAGCAGTTCCTGTAAGCCTTTCACACTTTTTTACCTCTGGAATTTGTTGGGTCGAATAGCCAACAGAAAACTTTAAACTTTTGAATTGAATATTAATAAAGTCATATGATATATATTTTTCCATGACAAGTTTGTTTATTAACAGCATTAGATCATATTGAATAATTCCTTCAAGTAAATCATGCGCCATGCATGGTGGCAGACCTGGATTACAAACATGAAAATATTGAAAGGTATTTAAAATGCAGTCTGATTTAACACCCCTTGAAATTACATTTGTTGTTAAAGCCAAATCAACGTCATTGTTGTGCGAATGTACAGTGCGATGTTCAACAATTTGATTTTGTAACTCATTGACTGGCTTATTGCAATTTGTTTCATAACAAATACGACAGAAATGGCTATTATTACTAAAACTTTCCATAAATCCTCCCAATTGATGACTTCCTAAGTTATCTCCGGCAACTGCAAGTAATGACCCCTTTAAATTTAAATTATCATCAGTATCAATGCCATGCGATTCCAAAATTTTAAGATCTTTAACAATAACTTCTAAAACTTTAGAGAAGGAAAATTTTTTTATGTCTTTTTCATAGGCAGAGAGCTACAAGTTGAATTTGGTCGCTTTTCGACCTTTGCCACGCAGGAATATTAGCAAGACTCATGTATATTCCAAGAATTTTATGTTTTTTTTTCGATGCTCCCAACGGATTACAAATTTCAAAAGAGTCTTGGTAAAGAATAAATTTAATATTATTAGTTTTAGAAAAAAACTGTTGCTAGTGCAACACTGACCATCTGTTATATCCGTCCAAACATTGTCTTTTTTAAGTTTATCTGTCAAAACATATTCCATAACTGTTTTATTTTTTAGGAGAGAGTTTATTGTTTGTAGTATGGGAACATAGTAAAAGAAGGAAGTATCTTTATTATTAGCAAGTTCAACTTGTATAGGAGCAACAAAATAAAAATTTTCTTTATAATACTTTGTCCTCAACCAATTTTTTCTTAATATGCCGTCACTAGGATTATTTGCAGTGTAAAAAATATTACTTTTTATATCATTTTCCATCAAGGGAATTTCT
Source organism: Listronotus bonariensis (assembly GCA_014170235.1). NCBI lineage: Eukaryota > Metazoa > Arthropoda > Insecta > Coleoptera > Curculionidae > Listronotus > Listronotus bonariensis. The sequence continues at coordinate 6,253 of JACEGR010004494.1, forward strand.
TTTTCCGCAATTAGTTGAGCAATATATTTTGTATTTAAATCGCTAACATCATTCAGAGTGCTAACCAAAAATTGAAGAGCTTTTTTGTCACCAAATGTTGAGACTCGAGAGTAATATACAAATGTGACAATAATTTTATTCCAAGCTCATAGTAATTCTGATGTTCTTCCTGATTCTCAGGTAAATAATTGTCTGTGCCTATGTTGGTTTCCACAGTGTGTATAGGGTTAAAGGGAGCATTATCAGTGGGACAATTGTTATTAAGAATTAAAGGCCTGCGAGAAAAACATTGATCCGTAAAAATGCAATTTTTATGTTTGCGAAAAAATGCACCGCCATTATTTTTTGTGACTTAAAATTTACAGAACTGCCACAAAATTGTTGTAAAGGGCAAATTAAAGAGTGCCCTTCCATAAGATGTTTATAAATATGTCGTTTAAGATGGCTAAAATCTCTGGTCTGAAATAAACAATTTTGTACAGAACACGATATCAGTAATTTTTTTACTACCACTACGTGGCGTTTTATTAACGTAATGGTATCTTTTTAAATGTATTTTAAAAGCACAATATGTTTTAAATTGCAGTAAGCATCCATTATATAAACACTTAAAAGGAATATTTGTCGCCTTTCTGTGGAAATATTGATGAGTGTTATATCTTTTTATAGAATGGCAAACAAAACCAGAAAAAGAGCATTTAAACATTTTAATAAATAAAATAGATACTTACCACCTATAAAAGTTAAACGCACTTTCTACTCTGACCCGCAAAATTCACAAATAGGGAAGCCCGCTTGATCGTAATCCGCATTACAGCGATTGCACCACATAAATGAACTTCTCGGCCGTCTTCCCGTTCGAACTTGAAAACGGGCTAATATGGCGACAATTTACATTGGTCTTTGCTGAGAAATCGGTGTAAATTGTATTATTATTGTGAATTTACAGTTTTAATTGTAATTTTACCAATTTAAAATGCTAATTTACGTTTTTATGTAATTTAAAAGTAAAATTACAGAAAATTGTAATTTTAAATATATTTTACATAGGTAGTGTGAATTTACAGCTATAATGTAAAACATGAAAAGTAATTTACATCAAAAGCAGTTGTATTTTATTTGTAAATTTACCCCCACTTTTTACAGTGTATACGATTCAATAATTCTGTGATGAAGATGACAAAACCCAACTTTTAAAAATTAGTTGCAAAATTTAAGTATTGTACTGAAATAGTGATTGCTTAGGATTTATATAAAGTGAAGAATATCTCTGCTGAACATTTGACTAAAAGTGACATATATCAGGTTTTACCATCTTACCATAGAATTATTTTAACAATTAAAGATAAAATTGTTTACTTAATAGTCTATCAAGAAAAAAGCTGTATTATAAATTTTAAATACAAATTCTCCAATGAATTCTTGTTTTGTAATTTTTTATGTTAATAGACATTTCAGTATTAATGGTATTAAATATTTTCTATTTTAGGATCTGCAAAAATATCAAGCAAAAAGAAGTATGAAAAAAGGGTTGTAACAAATAAGGAAAAAATAATAAATATTATAGAAAACACTTGAAGCTCTTGTTTTCTATTTTTAAATATATCAGATAGAAATGTTAGGGATAAGTGTTACAAAACTAGATTAAACATTAATAAATATTATAAGACTAGGTTTTAAATTGGCCTTTCCAATGTCATATTTTATTTAAACGCCAAATATCGTTTATCTACAGTGTGTCTACGTAGGTTGGCGTCATATGGGAAACTTTTTTATTATTAATTTTATGAAAAAAGTTATTCTTTATAAAAAGTTCTGCATAGTCCAAAACCTAAAATACAATCAACACATATCAAATTGTGACACTTATCTACGAGATTTGGCCAGAAATGTAATTTTTGCTTAAGAGTAAAGTACCTGTATCTTTGCTAATATCGCAAATTTTTATAAAGAAAAGATGCTTAGAATTAGAAATTACCCCCAAATATGTAATTTTGTTCATTTCAAGAAAAAAAATTTTGTACTGCTAAAATCGAAAAAATTTAAGTTTGTACATTGTGCACATAGTGCATTGTACATTCTTCTTATTTTTATGTCAACACATTTAAAAAATATATTTAACATTGTCCTATGATATTTAAAATAATGAAATGTATCGCACTAATGTAGAAACCTAAATTATCGCAGAAAAAAAAATAAAAATATATTTTTATTTGTAAATAAACAAGATTGCATGTTTAGAAGTAATTTTTAATTCTAACTATCTTTTCTTTATTAGAATTTTCGATTTTAGCAAAAATAAAGATACTTTACTCTTCAGCAAAAATTACATTTTTGGCCAAACCTCGTAGATGACTGATACAATTTAGTATCATAGGACCATGCAGAATTTTTTATAAAGAATAACTTTATTCGTAAAATCAATAATAAAAAGTTTCCCATATGACGCCAACTAACGTAGACCCACTGTAGACTAAGCTTTATGAGAAACTGGTAAAAAATGATGTAATAAAAAATGTTTTTTGTCAACATAAGGAAACTTACTCATATGTCATCATTCTATAGTTTTAAAATTTGTAATCAAAATGCACATGATACAGACTGACGATTGACTTTGGTCAATGGCCTTTTGGTATGTCCAATAAAGTTCTTCTCAATAAATTGAATAAAAAAATCTTCAGAAGTCCTTTGCTTCTACAATATTTTTGGTTTTAAAAATATCAAAATTAACTTATAGCCATATTATAAATTATCATGTTTTAACCAGCTCTTGTCCTAAAGGGTTTACATTTACTTTCAGTTTTTAACATTAAAGCACAGTAAAGGAGTAAGTTAATATTTTATCAATTAGAAGAATCCCCAAAGCAGATAACGATAGTAATAGTAAAATTAAATTAATTTTTTTCTGTGGGCAATCAAACATTAGCAAACCATAATTAAGAAGAAAAGAAACAACATCGAATTAATAAATTTAAACCTTATTCTTTAAGGCGGTCAAAACCCTCTAGGGTCCCAAAATGTTGAAGGTAACTAAATTTTAATTTCATTAATTCAATATTATTTCTTTCCTCCTTAATTCTATTTTGTTGGGCTATTACTGCCGTATGATTTTTAATTGCTTGCCCTAAATCAGCCAAGCTGGCTGCCTGCAATTCTTGCGAAGATTTTGTGGTTTTTTGAGCTTCGATGTAGCTCTCGCAGGCTGCTAATAAGGCTGTTGAAGGCTGAGGTTCCAAATTTTTTCTTTTTGATAGTACTAAAATTTTATTATTATTATACGAAAAATAAATAAAATTGTAAATTATAATACCATTTTTAATTTTTTTATTTGGTGGACCTTTACTTGTTGATGGTTCCACATCCACATAAACAGTCTCCACATTGGGGGTTTCTAAAAAAATGTACATAATAGAATTAATTTAGTTTTTTGTTTTATTAGTTTTAGCTAGTTTATAAGTTTTTGATTAGTTTTATATTTTGTGTTATTATTATTGTTGTTTTTATTATGTTTTATTTAAATTATTATTTATTTTTAGATTAGTTAACGTTTAGGGTAAATTTAAGAAAAATAAAATAAAATGGTGTATATGAAAAACCAAATATTTAAGCAAAACCTTAAAAAAATCCTTACCAGGCAGTTCCATTTCTAATTAAGTAAGAAATCGCTCAAATGAGCGTTTAAACTTATTTTTTCATTTATATTATTATAATTTTTTTTTCAATATTATTTAGTACCTTTATTTAATTTAATAAAATATTTAAATGTATTTGTAAATACGGGGTATCCCATATATTTAATAAATATATAGATAGTATATAATATGATCTAAATATCTAGCTGTTATGATGTAACAAACAATTTTAAGACAATTATCTATGGCAGGCATGGCGAACCTTTTCGTATGAACATGCCATTTTTGTACAAAAATGTAAAATGTTGTCTTTGGCACACCATAAATTACTTTTTAAGACAAAACAATTTTAAAGATAAAAAGCTTCAAACTTCTCTCCTTTCACTTCCACTCATATTAAAAGGACATCAACATACTCGCGTGCCCAAATTTTTACGTTGCGTGCCAACTTGGGCCCGCGTGCCATTGGTTCACCATCCCTGATCTATGGTATTATAAAAAAAAACAAATACCTTTAATAATATCAGGATTCTGAATTTCATTAGCTACTTCGGGGACATCATTAACCCTAGAATACTATCGTTATTGGAAGTACGCTTAATACTATCGACACGTAAAATTTACGTATAATTAAAAAACAAGTGATATATTATAGAAGTGTTTATTAACTATAATTTTTTTATAGGAAACTGAAAAAACTACAAAAATTAAAAACCAACTTTAAAAAATAGAACTAAAATAGTGTGTTTTTTAAGAACAACCAGGGCATATTTTAACTTGATGCTGGCCACATATTGGTTTTTGCATTTTGAACAGTATGTTGTAGTCATCCTCTTCTTAGCGGTAGGACATATGTGGCAGTATTTTCTCGGGCCTTTTTTATTAATGTTGTGATCATCTGGGGTTTCTTCTACCTCACTTTCTTTTCCCAGAACATCCTCAATAATTTTTTTAATGAATGGTTCATGTTAGGTACCGTTTGCAATCGACTAATCTGATGAGCTTCTGTTAGGCTTTTATGTAGCTCTAGCATATACATTTGCCTTGTAATTGGCTTTCCTCCTTGAGAAATGACATTATGTGAGTAAATCACATATGAGTTTATAGAGGCCATATTTAGTAAATTATAAAATATGCACATTGGCCACCTTTTTGTTTTTCGATTTGCACACATGTTTTGACACATCTGGTCAAAAGTGTCCACCGAACCTTTAGTTGCATTATAGGTGTGAATAATTTCAGGTTTATTGGTATCTTTGTTAGTAGTTCCAGATGTGTGCATTGTAGATAAAAGTGTTACTATTTTATTGGTTTTTGGTTTATAGGATACCAGTGTGCTATTAGAACTGTAGGCAAACAATGATGTTCCCACTTGGCGTTGTTTATCATTTTCGACCAACATTGGTGGAATGTGAGGCTTATTTTTCGAATCGTTCCAACAATTGTCAACGAATAAGGCCTAGAAATCAATCTGTCAGCTAAAGGTACATTAGTGAACCAATTGTCCATTGTTATGTTCCGATGCGTACCATAAATTGGGGCAGTCAGTAGTTCTACAAAATGATCTGCTAATGGACGGCCGTTAGTCTGAGTAGATTTACCCAAATATGGACTGGTCTCGACTGGTATTTATTAGATATTTTGTGGAAACGTCACAGAGTAACACCAGCTTTAATCCGTACTTTGCCGGCTTATTTGGTATGTACATCCGGAACGGGCAGTGGCCTCTAAATCCCACAAGTTGCTCATCAATCGTGACATACGAACTGGGCTTATATTTGGTTCTACAAACTTCAATAAATTCTTCCCATATTTCAGAGATGGGAGCAAACACAGTGACATTTCTTCTTTCCGCCCTTGTTTCCTTGTTATCGAACCTTAGGCAAGCAGTTAAAAAGTCAAATCTTGATTTACTCATAGTGGCCCTGTAGCGTGTTCCACAATAGGATGTATCGAACATCATTTTTGATGATAAATGGTTATCCTTCATAACCGCAGCAAGTAAGTAAATTCCCAACAGAGCTTTTAGTTCAACCAAACTAGTATCAGAAAAAGTTTGTTTTGTCACTTTGTAATTTTTATTTGCTCTAGCAATTTCTTGATTCGTGTATAGTACTATTTTATTCAGCATATCGTCCGGTAAAAACAATTGAAATACATGTAAGGGATCTAAAATTTGCCTTACTTCAGGGACAGGACCCGGCCTTATGTGAACAATATTTTTTCCAGGAATTTTCCCTGCCACGTTGTTGCCTTTGGAATGCCACTTGTACCCATTTTTTCCTTCCAAACTTTCAATCTCGGGAATTAAAATATGTCCACGAGCTTCCTGAGCGGTTTCGTTGACAGGCTAAAAAGTTTACAAAGGTAACTAAAATGTTTTTGCAGATTTGCATAACTTACTACAACTTCCTGAGAATGGAATGTAGTTGCTTTTGGCTCAGATTCATAAGATCCTTGTCTGAACTTTTCAGGTACTGGAGATTCTGCGGGTTCCCTACGGGTTTTTTACTCATCTAAAAGCAATATAATAATAGTGAAAATATTCTATTTTCCAAATTTATATAACTTACTCCTACTTCCTGATACTGTGATGTAGATGCCACTGGATCTTCAGAAACATGTGCTCTTTTTGTCCCAATTTTCTGTATTGAAGATTTACTGATTTTTTGGCTCCCAAGCTTTTCTCAAACATATTTCTAGGGCTTCTTCTGGGTCGTCTTTTTCGGGCAAGTAGTCTGGGTCACATAAACTATCGTCAGAGTCACTATCTATAAAGTCTTCTCTCTCAACATTATCGTCCACTTCACTATCACTACTTTCATATAAGAGTTGTTCAAGTTCAGCGTCAGTTAATCCTTTTCTGCTCATTTTCGAGTTATAAAATTCTCGCTTAATCCTATCGCTACGTCAGACTTACGTACTAAAATTTATCTCTTGATACTATCGACACGTAAAATTGACGTGTAGTGATTTTAAAAATGAACCGACACGAACACTTACACACACTAAGATTCTACTAAACTTTGCGTAACGCCTTTATTATATTTTAAGGAGAGCACTGCTAGCGGCTGGAGTAGGGATTTTACAGGGTTGGGTCGCTGCAGTGAAGTTTTGGAACAGATACGTAATTTTTACGTATGATAGTATTCTGGGGTTAATGGCATTGCTTGTTCCTAAAAAGTGTTATTCCTTGTCAAATATTACAATATTTGTATTTTATTTGTATACGCCATTTTGTACAAAATCACCACAGGATGCTCTGTTTAATTTTATGTAACTTTTTATTTAAAATTTTCTATAGCTCTTAGCTTCTATACTTTTAAGCGTATACAAAAATATCTAGTTTATAAAATTTATAGACCTTCTTAAAATTATGAAGTAATAAACTAGTATATATGAAAACTTAAACCAAAAATATAACTGTTTTTCTAAGTCAGGTAAAATTATGCGAAGTTAGGTTATTAGTTTTAGCTAGACCTGTTGATAAAAGCTTAGATTAATAAATTACTAAATCGCATATCATACTTTTATTTTTTGTAAACTGGTATATATTTTTTATTAATTATAGTTATTTTGTATATTGTATTAAAATATATTTTAATACATAAAAATATGTTTGTTTTTATTTCTGTATGTTTAAAAAAGTTAAATTAAATTTATTTCTGAAAATGGCTTTATATTTTTTGTATTGCCACTTTTTAACTGGCAAATACTACTAAATATTAGCGACTAAAGATCATTTTTAATCGTAACGTAATATAAAAAGTTGATTTTGTGGTTTAACCCCAGAAAATTATAAAAATAAAAGGATAAGAAACCCACTTAACTATGTAAATTGGTTATTTCGTAATCATTGGACAATTTAAGTAACTACATCTTTGGAAGTGTTAAAATCATTTGGCAAAAGCGCTCTGAGATAACCATGATCAAAGTTGAAATTTAAACTAATCTTATTTAACAAAATTCTCTATTCTTTTTGCTGTATATATACAGGGTGTTTATTTATAAATTTACCACTTAAGTTATCTGCAAAAAGAGACAGTTTGGAGAAAATTAATACATGCCTTTACCTACTACAAAGTGGCGGTACTTTAAATATTAGCTGAATACCTGATTTGGATGGACATATTTCCGAAACTAATAAACTTAGTTGCTGCTTAATTTAAAAGAGCTTTAAGAAAATACCACATTAAGCATATCTAAGTTTATCAGTTAAGCTTTAAAATGATGTATCACTCGACCCCCTTTCTCATTTAAGAATTTTGTGGTAGTGACCCTGGTGGTTAAGGGTTGAAGGGGCGTCGAAAATTTTTTGTAAAAAATGTTTCCCCTCAATAAATATCTTGACGTGTTTCCGCGATTTTCTCAAATATGTCTCTTCGCAAATAAATATGGTGGTAAGTTTTTAAATAAACACCTTGTATATGTAATATGAAAAATTAAATATTTAAGCAAAACTTTAAAAACTCTTTACCAGCCAGTTCAGTTTCTAAAGAGTCCTGGAGAGACGGATCTCCTAAATGAATATTAGAAATCAGGGCCAATAACCGTTCCTCCAGGTCTGTTAGCACAATTGTTGGATGGAGGTCCGCCCCCTGTGCCAGTGAGAGCCACCTTAATATTTCGGCTTTTTTTTTTTGTGTTGTGTTTCCATTCATTGAACACCTATTATTAATATAATATATACATTATTAATAAATTTATCAAAGTTTTATTTTATTTTATTTAAGAGACATACTAATAGCAAAAGTGTACTTACATGGCGCCATTGTTCCGGTGTTCTTGGTGAACCGATACATTTTTCAATAATTTCTTGTGAAAAACTTTTCCACAAATTATGAATTTTTTTGTGTCAAATGGTGTTGTTTTGCCACTTAAAATAATTCTATTTTGTTCCACAAAATTTAAAAGTGCTTCGAATTGTGCTCTATTAGTTTTAGGTATTCGTTTTGTCATGATGTTATTATTATAAAGAAAAAAAAACAGAAGTTTAAAAATTAATAAAAAGAAATTACCAAATTATTTTTAAAAGGATTTGAATATTTTATTTAAATTTAATGTTTTTATAAAGATTTTAACAGAGAAAATTTACGGTGTGTCGCGCAGATCAATTCGGAAGCCATTCATAAAAAAAACAATTGCTGTGACTAAATTAGCCTACTGCGATGAAATTAGGCAGTCTTGATATTTGGGATTCCATTTTTTAAACCTGATGACGCAAACGATTGTTTTCTTTTATATGCCTTTTTGATATTTTTTACGCCCGGGCCAACGGTTTTCCAATTGGTCTTAAAATGGACGGACTAATAAACTTGTTTTTATTGCAACAATTACAAAATGAAATTATGAGGTAAGTAAAACTTTAGATTGTTTTATAATATTGACAAAACACTTTTTTAAGATATGATGCGAACCTACAAAGGCGTAATATAAGAGACTCCAGCGATCCTTTTCAGATACCCGATCAGGTTTTCTTTAAATTCTATAGATTTCCAAAAGAATCTGTTTGGCAAATCATCAATCTTATGCGACCCTATTTAAGAACGCGAGATAGGATACATGGAGTAGCATGCGAACTTAAGGTAAAAGGTATATTATATTAAAACTCAAAAAACAATAAATAATTTTTATTATACACTTACAGGTTTTGACAATGCTATATTTTGTGGGGCATGGCAGTTATCAGAAATGTGTAGGACAAAACTTAAATTTATGCTTAGAGCAATCGACTGTAAGCAAAATCCTTACTGAGACCACCGACTGCATCTACGAAAATTTAGTTCGCCGATACATTCATTTTCCTCGGACCAGACAAGAAAAAGATATTATTAAAGAACAGTTAGTAACAATACAATGAAATAAATAACCCATTTTTATTTAATGACTGTAATTACTAGGTTTTATGATAAATATGGTTTCCCTGGTGTAATTGGCGCTATCGATTGCACTCACATAGCAATCGTAACACCATCTGATGACCCAGTGCGTCCGGCAATTGCATATTTAAACAGAAAAGGATTTTATAGCTTGAATGTTCAAATGGTAATATACTGTTGTTTTAAATTATTGTTTTCTTATTATGCTTATTTTAATTACACATTAAAACTATGCTTTTAGATTTGTGATGCTAACTTAAAAATATTGAATTGCAACGCTACATTTCCTGGATCAGTTCATGATGCTGCTATCTGGTCTCTATGTGCAGTTCGACCTATATTACTAGAAAGCCACATGGACAACGAAAATGCATCTTGGCTTATTGGTAAGCAAACAACTTATTGTCTAAATGCTTAGGTACCTTTTAGTTGTCCTTTGGGAAAGCCCGATACTATACGGGGTGTCTCAAAAGGTCTGTACAAAATGCTACCATGGACTCCTTGGGTTAAAATACAACGATCCAACGCAATTTACCTTAGTCGAGTCGAAAAGTTAATCGTTTGCGAGATACAGGTTGTCCGAGTTATAGAAGTAAATGGAAAATTTTACACCCTGCATCTTGCAAACAATAAACTTTTCCACTAAGGTAAATTGCGTTAGATCGTTGTATTTTGTTCCAAGGAATTTGTAGTAGCATTTTGTACAGACCTTTTAGACACCTTGTATAGTTTAGAAACCCTTAAAACAATTTACAAATTTAATTTTAACTGAAGGTTAAGGAATTAAAAAAAAACTTATAAACTATACAATAGTTTAAAAAAATAAAAACAAACATTAGAAAGCAGAATATAAAAATCAAACTATGTAAAAGTATACAGTATACTATACTTAAATTACACAAACTTGAGAAAACATTATATTAAAAGCTTAAATAATTAAAATTGTATTAAAAGTAGTTTAAATTAATAATATAAAATGTGCCTATAAAGCGGGCACCGAAATTACATAAAATACCCCTAACAAAGGATAAATGATAAAAAAATTCTAGATTTCGGCTTTTCAAACTGCATTTTTAAGGTTATCCTTGGGCCACTTGAAGTTTACCAGCTCTGCTTAGATGGCAACTTTTATTTATATGCATTTAGGATTCCATTCTAAAAACCTTATGACTATAGTATAGGGAGAATATACAGCTATAATAAACAAAAGTTATACAATTTTGTCATTCAGGTTTCAAAAACAATAATCCACAATTATTTTTATCCAATACTCTGATTGTTTTAGGTGACTCGGGTTATCCCTTAGAACCATGGCTCCTTACACCAATTCCGGATGCCGATGAGAATTCCCCAGAAGGGCAGTATACTGCCGCCCAAATCAGGGCGAGAAATTGTATTGAAAGATGTTTTGGGGTCCTTAAGCAGAGGTTTCGATGCTTATTAAAGCAGAGAACCTTGCACTACAGCTCTGTCAGGGCGGGTAAAATTGTTTACACATGTGTGGTTCTACATAATTTATCCATAATGCACAGGGTTCCACAACCTGTCCAAGAAGATCAAAATATAGAGCTGCCAGATGGCCAAGATGAGCAGATTAACAGAAATTGTATGTATAAAACTATTACTGTATTGTGATTTTTTTTATATAAGCAAAAATGGCTTTTATTGACCCAACTCAACTAAATCATATATTTGACTAGTTCTATATTATATCTTAGAAAATACTTTTTTTAAAATTACTTAGGTACAATATTAGACTGATATACATTTCTTAAAAGTTTTAAATAAGCAAGTAAAGGGCCATCAAACTGTAACTCTGTTTTTATAGTTTAAAATATTTCTTGCATGAGATGCCTTAATTTGTATGATGATGCCATATTTTTCTCGCAAAAACCAACCTATTTTGGTAAGCATGGAGTGGTTCGTAAAGTAAAATTCTTAAAATAATATGGTACTATATTATCTGTGCCCAGAAAAGCGTCAAGAATTATGTTATATTATAAATAAGAGTTTAAGAACTATTTTGTGATTTTATTTTATACTTAAGTATTTACCAAAATAATTAATTAAGTTGATTACTCATTTCAATAAAATTGTAAACATTACGACTAAAACCAATTACAGCACGGAATCTTTCAAACTGCTAGGACACATGCTAAAAGTCTTTACACAGATTATGACTAATACATGTCCCTACGGTTCTAGCAAAAACATTTCCAAATAAAGTTATAATAAGTATAATCAGAAATCCGGGACACATTTTTTTTCAAAAGATGGTCATTTACCTGCTTCCCTTTCATAACTCTTAGTGACACATGATACCTATTGATATTAAAAATATTTTAATTTGTTTTATATTATTTTTAGTGAATAATGGCAACTGGCATCCTTGAAGGCCTAAGAACAAGAAATCAAGTAATAGATAACTATTTTAGATAAGCTTGGAATTTTCGTTTTTTGTTGGTATATGGGTTTGTAACTGGTTATATTTAGCATAATTTTAAAAAGGTGTGTCGCTCAGATTTCACGATTCGAAAACCATTCATAAAAAAAAGAATTGCTGTGAATAAATTGGTCTACTGCGATGAAATAAGGCAGTCTTGATATTTGGGATTCCATTTTTTAAACCTGATGACGCAAACGATTGTTTTCTTTTCATGCCTTCGTGATGTTTCTTACGCCCGGGCTAACAGTTTTCCAATTGGTCTTAAAATTGACGGACTAATAAATCTGTTTTTATTCCAGTAATTACATCCTCCCTGACGTGATGTTTACCATTTATGCAAATTAGGTATGATTCACGTTGTTTATCAGTTACTAAAAATAGAATGAGTCAACTTGTTTATCCTGTATGTAAATTAAGCATGAGTCATCTAATTGGCACCCTTAACCTTGAGAGGATGTGTCACCTTGTTTACCAATTACGCAAATGAGGATGAATCATAGACATGAGTCACCTTGTTTACCAATTATTCAGGCATGAGTCACCTTGTTTACCATTTATACAAATTAGGTATGAATCATCTTGTTTATTGTCTAAGGATGAGTCACGTGATTGCTTAGGTTATAAATGCTTACTCATCGTGTTGTTGTTTAGTTTTAACAATAATCTTTGTGAATAAAGACCATGTATCAGTGTTATCATTGTGAGAAGAGTTTCACTCAAAAATGTAATCTTCGAAGACACGTGTGGGGATCTTGTCCGAAGAGAGCTTCATGTGTTGCGAAGCAGCAGTGTTCGGAGTGTAAGAAGAGTTTTACCACTAAATTTAATTTTCAACGCGACATCAGAGGCAATCGTGTCCGGAAAGAAGGCGAGATTCCCAAGCTTGTGCTCTCGCGGTGTCAGGAGTGCAACACGTGGTACAAGAAGAGCAAACTGGGGGCTCATTTACAGCTCCAACCTTCACAAAAGTGCGGTTGGTTGTGGTAGAGGATCTTACGGAAGATCCCGAGGTGTGTAATCAAGAGAAGTAACCTTGATGATGGTGAAACAGCCAGCGAAAAAACTGCGAGATGAACGAACCTGGGGTACCCAAAATTGGTTTTGGAGCGGTGTCAAGACTGTAACAGTTGCGCACAAAGAAGAGCAAACTGGGGGGTCATTTACGCTCGAATCTTCTGTACAAAAGCAACGTGGAATTGTTCGGTCAGTACCTTTTTTACAAACGAAGGAAGCGGCGGAGACCCAGTCTTTCAATACCAAAAATAGGATCATAACCTCAATTACGGACTTAAGTGAAGTGTACGATGGGTTTTTGTCCGAGATCAAGGAAAAGCCTCTATTTTCGCCGAAAACGGATCGGGCTGGGCGCTGGAGAAGATCTTACGTCTCGAGGTCAACGTGAATAAGTACAACCCCATGAGGGCCTCTTCGTACATTCCCCTACCGAAGGAAATAGCCCACAAAAGGCGGTGGTTAACGTGAAGAACCACGATCAGTGCTGCTTCGCGTGGAGTGTAGTGAGCGCCTTGTATCCTGTTGATTTACACGTTGACAGGACGAGCTCTACCCAAATTTTGTAGATGTTCTCAACGTAGAAGGTTTGGAGTTTCCGTTAAAGTTGAAGGACATTCCCAAGTTCGAACGGTTAAATCGTATCTCCGTGAACGTCTACGGGTTGGAGAGTCTTTACGAGGAAAAGAAGCTCAAGTACGAGGTGGTGGGTCCTCTTTACTACACCGCGGAGAAACTACCGCTCCACGTGAACTTGTTGATCCTCAGTAAGGGCACGAACAACCACTATTATTGTTGGATAAAGGACATGTCCAGATTGGTGGGGGTCCCAGGTCAATAAAGAACAGTCATAAGAAATACTTCTGCGACGGTTGTTTGGTTTATTTTACCTCGGAGGAAAAGTTAAATCTTCATCAGTTGCACGATTGTGGTCACTTGTGCACGAAAATTCCGACCACCGATCCCAAAATAAACAAGTACGGTCAAACGATTCCCGAAAATATTCTTCAGTTTGAAAATTTTCAGAAACAGATAAAGGTTCCGTTCGTAATTTACGCAGACTTTGAGTGTTTCTTGAAACCCCTGCAATATAAACAACCGGATAATGAAAATGAATCGTACACCAGAAACACCTTCAAGCACGAACCGTACGCCTTTTGTTACTTAATAAAATGCTCCTACGACGATTCCTTAACACTTTTGGACTGGTATTTTGGAGAGGACGCGGCCGGGGAGTTTTGTAAACGAATCGAAGGTCACGTTCGAAGAATTTACACCGATCATCTCAAGCCGGTAGTACCCATGCTACCTTTAACCGCCCAGGAGTGGGTTGAATTTCGAAACAGTACCGAGTGTCACATTTGTGGCGCCAAATTTGAAGCCGGAGAGGAGAAGGTGAGGGACCACGATCATTTAACGGGAAAATTTCAAGGAGCCGCTCATTCCAATTGTAATTTAAACTACAAATTGCCCAATTTTGTTCCGATTTTTTTCACAACTTGACTGGCTACGACAGTCATTTATTCATTAAACAACTGTGTTGCGAAGAGGACAAAGTGGATGTCATTGCTCAGAATAAGGAAAAATACATCTCGTTCACGAAATCTATTCTGGTGGACAGGATAAAGAGAAGTCTGGTAAGGAACGGGCGGTGTACGTGAAAATGAGGTTTCTAGACTCATTTCGTTTCGCGGGTTCTTCTCTGGAGAAATTAGGTGAAAGTTTGGAACTTGGTCAGTGTGTGGAAATGAAAAAACGTTTTCCGGATCCCCAGCAGTTTGAGGAAATCAGGAAAAAGGTGTATACCCGTATTCTTACGTGGATTCGATGGATAAATTGTACGTGGAGCGTCTTCCGGATATCGATCAATTCTACGATAAACTTAAAGATGAACCACTTGTTTCGGTCCGATTACGACAGAGCGGTTAAAATGTGGAATTTGTTTGAGTGTCGAAATCTAATGGACTACACGAAAATCTACCTACTTTCGGATGTGCTTATTTTAACGGACTTTTTCGAAGCGTTCCGTGGGGTGATTCTAAATCTGTACAAACTAGATCCCGCGCAGTACTATACTTCTCCTGGTTTGAGTTGGGATGCTATGTTACGTCTGACCCGAGTAAAATTGGAGTTATTAACGGATATCGATATGTTACATTTCTTCAGAAACAACGTTCGTGGTGGTATTTGTCATTGTAGCGTTCGTAAAGCCGAAGCCAACAACTCCCACTTTGAGAACTACGATCCTTCGAAACCAACTTCTTTTGTCATGTATTTGGACGCTACGAACCTGTACGGACATAGTATGAGTCAGATTTTACCAACCAGTGACTTTAGTTGGTTAACTAGGGAAGAATTGGATAAACTGGACGTGTTGTCTGTACCGGATGATTGTGAATATGGTTACGTGTTGGAAGTAGACATCAAGTATCCTCAGAGTTTGCAGGAAAAACACAACGAATTGCCCTTTTTGTCCGACAACATTTGTCCACCCAAATCCAAACAAAAAAGCTAATATGTAATTTAAAGGACAAGAAAAAGTACGTAATCCATTATCGAAATCTTAAACAAGCGATTCGGAACGGTTTACAATTAGTTGGTATTCACCGAGCTCTTAAATTCAAACAATCGGCGTTTCTGAAACCGTACATAGACCTTAACACCGAAATGAGAAACAAGGCCAAGAATAAGTTGGAGAAAGATACGTACAAACTCTGTAACAACGCCATCTACGGAAAATCGTTGGAAAATGTCGATAAAAGAGTCGACGTTAGATTACTGACGCATTGGAGAAATATTGGAAAAAAGGAAGGTGCGGAGGCGTTAATCGCTAAACCGAATTTTAAAACTTGTTCGGTGTTCACGGAAACCTTCGTCGCCCTTCAATTAGAGAAGTTGAAGGTAGTGTACAACAAACCCGTGTATATTGGCTTTACTGTATTGGAACTATCAAAGTTGGTAATTTACGATTTTTACTACGACTACATCAAAAACAAATACGGCGACAAGGCAGTTTTGCTGTACACCGATACGGATAGTTTAATTTTACAAGTGGAGACGGAAAATTTTTACAACGACATTCAGGAAAATTTGGACAAGTTTGACACTTCGAATTACAATGAAAACAATCCGCACGGCATAACAAAAAATAAATCAATTCTAGGGCGTATGAAAGACGAATTTGCAGGTCAGCCTATAATTAGTTTTTACGGAACAGGGGCTAAGGCTTACTGTGTGAATTTGGAAAACAAGTCGGAGAAGAAAGCGAAAGGAGTGAAAAAGTACGTTATTAAAAATTCGATTACCGAGCAAGATTACAAAGACGTGGTGGAGAACGAGGAGATCAAATTTCGAAAGATGAATTTCTTTCGCTCAATATTGCACGACATGTACACACAGTTGAAAAACAAAGTTGCGTTGTCTCCTAAAGACGACAAACGTTATGTCATACCCGGATCCTTCAGAACTTTAGCTTGGGGACATGTTGATGCTAAGGAGGATGTAAACAGCTCGGAAGAAGAGTAGTTATTGTAATGTTTTATAAATAAATTAAAAAAAATGTTACTTTTGTGTTTTATTACACCATTAATATCCTTCAGTCACAATTTTTGTAATTATAGAGTAATTTCACGTTTTCCATTGCACAGTGCCATGTTTCTAGACTCTTGTGAAAAAAACACTCGGGTATTTTCTTGAATCTACTCAGTTTTGGTTCTCGTCCAACGGGTATCTTCTGTATAAATTGATCGTCAAAGAATTTCCTCAAGAAAAGTGCTTTTTCAGTACCTTTCACAAAAATTTTTGGGTTTTTGTGTATTTCGTAGATCCTTTTTAGAATAGCGTCAATGTCGTTCAAATCCACACAACCAATTTCCCAGGATAAACCATGATAGTTTTCGGACCATGTAACTACTTTTTGATCTTCAGCGGATAAAAGTACTTTGTTGAATGGAGGTTTAAAAAGAAAACTTGAAAGGCGGTAACCATCGTAAATTGCCAGTTCTTTTGGAACGTATCCAAAGGAACAATTAAATCCTTGAATATCAATAAAAAGAGCTGAATTGTTCTCGGCCATGGTTCTTTACGGAATGCGGGTGTGGAGTAAAATATTGAACTATTGTAGGTATCCCCACTTAGTCACACCTTGACTTTCATTTGTCCTTCGTTACTGTTTAAGCAAATGAGGATGAGTCACTTAACCTTGAGAGTGATATAAATTTGACGACGTTCGTACAGAACGACTCAGTTTAAGTGAAGACTTAAGTTGGTTAACAACTGTAGTGAATTTTAAAAGTTTAAGTGGGTGTTTATAATGTTTCAAGCTACAAATATATTCAAGAACCAGCAAACTCAGAGGAGTGATAAGTTTAGGACAAAACGAGAAGGTACTCTGATAAATGAGACCGTTTATTACCTGAACAAGTCCCAGTCAAAGTGGGTCAGTGTTGGGTTCTCCCTGGAAAGAAAATACAAGCCGGTAATTAAACTTGGTGGTGTGAAGTATAACCAGAGAATAATATTTAACGAAGATCAGTGGATTTCCTTCCTCAGCAATCAGGGAATAATGCTAAGTTTCATTTACTCCAACAACCAAGGCTGGCAACCCATGCAGGGTAACGGATACGAGATTCATTTCGTCTTTATGAAAGATACGAGGATTATCAAGATAGCTCAACTTGATGGCAACGAAATATTTCTGGCCGGTGATTCCCTTCACGAGTTAATCAACATGGTAAATCTGATAAAGTATCGGTTTGATTTACTGAAGGCACAAGAATTTGAAAAGTACTATAATATTCTTTTAAAAGGAATAGCTGCCAAGCAGGATGATCCGATTAAAAACATGTATGATGTAATATCCCCAACAACGAATAAACATAGTCCAAATGTCTCTTGTGTTATGGAATTGCTACATTTTTATGCAGACTGTGTCGTTGAAGACGTGGAAGAGTTTGTTTGTAACGATTTTGTAAATAGTTATATCGAAAAATAAACATAATAGTACTAATGCGATTTTTCATTCCACCATATATTGCTAAATATAAAAGTAGTATCCTCCTAGTAAAATAAAGTAGTAATCAAGAAGATGTGGTCAGTATTTGTAAGTGACCAACCCTCTTACAATTTAAAAATTACCGTCGAGAAGTTGGCGCAGTTTTTCAAAAATTTGGAACACATTACCGACTACGAAACAATTTACGGAGGAAAAAGACTTTTAACCTTTCAAGAATGGACGAATATTGTGCAAAAGTACGAAAAGGCCACTCAGGCTTGTTACATATACTTGCACACTTCCGATCTTAAAACCTTCTTATACACCATGAAAGAAATGGAGCTGGAATATTTTCTGGAGGAAGTTAAGCAGTTCGTGCCTGCTAATATTCTTCGAGAAGTATTCGAAGAGAAAAGTTGTAGTAATGTATAAATATCTGTATATAATATTTAATAAAACACATTTTGTATATTTTAAGTCTTTTATTCAATCATTAAAAAATTACGTAAATAATATACATTGGTAAGTGCACATATACATGGAGACTTTGAGTGATAAAAACAGCAAGGGTCGTCTTTGTTCATGGCTGGAGATTCGTCAAATTCCATTACTGGTTTTACGGAGTAACGCCGTAGGTAGTTTGCCTTTTCTCTTCCTTTTACGTATACGTAATCCACTCTTTCGGTCAAATTTTTCATAATGTCGTCAAACTTGTGTAGTGGAGTATATCCTTCGGTCCAAGAGATACAATGATGATTATTCATTAACCAAACGGCTTGTTGATGGAAAGACGGTTGCAATTGGTCCAGCTTAAAAGGGGTTTAAATACGTAGTGACAAATTTTGCTTCCATCGTAAGCAGCTAACTCCTTGGGAATAAATTTATTATTTTCGATCTTGAAACCTTGCACGTCCATTATCAACAACTTCATAATTTCAGTTGCGAGAATTTCTGAAACATGAGCTTCCTCTCGGAATAGTCACTTATTTGTTGTTTCAGTTTCTTTAAATCCTCCAAAAAACGATATAAACGTAATTCTAGCTCAAGTTCAGTCATCCTTCTGGTAGAAAATGTGACAAACATCCGTTTTTATAGCGAGCCAGATTAAAGTTGGCGAACGTTTTTTGTTAGGGGATTGTAGCTAAACATTTTGTCGTGTAATATTAGACAATAAGCCGATACTTTATCCTTAAGATCTTCCTTTAATTCAAACTCGATTCGCATAACAACAGGGCCGGTTTCAATGGCTTCTTTTTGCCGTGAACAATCGATATAGGTTATCGGAGCGATGTCTTTGAATTCCTTGGGTGAAAAAATTGGTTCCGGCTTTGCGCCGTAGTAGGATTTTTGAAACTGAGCAAACATTTCGTACAAAGTCGCGTATTTGTTTTTGTCCAAATCCAAAAATAAATCGTTGTAGGGATATCTTTCGGAGTTTAAAAACACCTTAATATTTCGCAGTTTAATGTCCACAAACTTGCTCATATCCGTTGTGACTTTATCCCTGGACTGTTTTTGAAAACATATAGCCACATGACGAGGCGTATTTACTTTTGTCGATGTTTTGACGGGCCAGTTGTGACGATTGGTTTGTAATAACTCGGGATATTCTATCAGTTCCCAACTTCGAAAGGCAAGGAGTATGTCCACATTTTTATCAATTATTTTTGTTAGTGCCAATTCCTGAGGAATGGCTACTGATATATGAGGTACATTCCAAGTCAATTTTGTGAGCTCAATTTTGGGATTTTCGCTTCCTACAGTATTGATGGTGGCGTTTTTGTCCGAATTATCCCTCACTAATATAAGTTCTTGTTTGGCATTCAGAATTATCTTGTTGTAATCCTCGAAGAAACCCATTAAAAATTTAAGCGGTAAACAAACATTAAAGAAGCCCGTTGAGATATCAACTATGTTAGGAGGTTCAAGTGGAAACCAACCAGCGTTTTGCAGTTTTTTACTTTCGTTTTTATTGTAAGATAAGTATCCTTTTATCGTTGAAGTTAAACCGACGTCCCTTACCGAATCTATAACCACACCGTTAAGTTGATAACGTAATTCCTTAAAGAGAAAGGCTATCCCGTTGTTGATTAGTTTCATTGTTTGAGAGACCGCATCATTATCTTTTGTCAATTTACCCTCAATGTAAAGAAAGCTTTCGGAGGGAAGAGTGTATTTTTCAATCTCGTGAATGGGAATAATTATTTCATCGTTGTTGCCCAATTTGGTGGGTAAATAAGGTTCGTAACCGTGAAATTCGAAATGTTCGACAGAATTATCTACGAACAGATCTTCCGAGACGTTGAGGATATCCATGTTAGACTAAAAGTTTTAGACCGAGAGACTGAAGAAACCGTTTGTTCTGAGTTGTCAACTGCGACGCGTGTGCCTTTCGACTGATCTTAACTTTGGTTTGTTTCTTGTTCTTATACTTTCTTGGAGAAACTTTCCCGAGCGCTTTGTTGTGTTTTACGTTATACAGTATAACCATTAAATCTCTTTTATGTGTAACCTGATTGTAACAATTTCTCCTTGAAAATCAACGAGATTCAGATCTTGATCCAATATTTGTATTGTAATTTTATCTATAACTTTAACCGTTACCGGAAAGTAAATGATGTTTTGAGGACTTTCTATTATCTTAAAGCCAGGGCTTACGTTGGGAAAAAATTGGTGAATTATATGAACCGGCTTTCCGTTCAGGTAGGAACCCTCTGCAATACTGCAGTCGACACACAAGGAATTGACTTTTATAATCTCGGCAGGTTTCTGCGACATTCGTGGTTGACCATCCCCAGGTAGAACTCCTGACTCAAAACCCAGAATATCGCCCAGGGTTCCTTCTTTAAAAATAATATCCGTGGTGGACTTAATTGTTGATTTCAACGTGTTATTGTTGGCGTAAAGATGAAAAGAGATATCACGTTTTTGAAACTCGTCCTGTAAGTACTTGTTTAAATCTGCTATTTCGTAACTACCTGGAGGAATCGTCAGAGAGTCACCGTGTTTTCCGAAATACAGCTTGTTGTTTTTCTCGTCAATATTCGGAATGGCGTTAAAGGTCTCAAAATTTGTCAAACCAACGACGTAATTGATATTCGGATCCAAGTAAATGGGAGGATGAAAATCCGAATGGAGGACGGCGGAATTCCCGGAAAGAGCAATAGTAAACGACATGTTGTCTTGAAGTAAACTAACACTTGCTCGAAGTTAAGAGTTATTATAAAGAAACTGTAAGCACAGCTGTCCACACGTAAAAGTATTGAATGATTGATGTTTGTCGTAGTTGTATTGTACTTTGTTGCGGCTACCGTCGCTGAAAAAATAAGATACGACTTCCTGAGGCGGTCTCAGATTACCAAAACTGTCGAAATACTTTATATTTTGATCCTTCTTAACATAAGCGGTCCAATGAGTGCCTTCTCCCTCTGCATCATCCAAATTAATAATACCCGTTTCGTTTTTCCTAACCTTTTTCGGTAAAGTATTTCTCATAAACACGCCTCTAAACTGAGGTATTCCTAGTAATTTCACGTATCTTAGTAAATCTAGATTAGTCAGAGGTCGGCGAGGTAGCACGCTCAACAGTTTTTGAGTACGGCTTTAGGTACAATCCACATCCTTTTTTATAGGGTCGCAGAAAGAGACCTTTTCCAAGTGCTACTTCCTCCATTGCTTTATTGTGGCGTGTTTCTTCCTCCAACTTCTTTTTAGCATTTTTAGCTGCGTTAACTGCTTGCGCGATGCTGGCAGCTCCTCCACTTAGAGCCCCCAGAGCGGACAATCCGGCGAATATCGGTATTAACGGTAAGATTCCTCCAGTTTTCGGAATGGGAATTATTCGCGATTTAGGTTCCTTAATCTTCAATTTTGTCTTTTTAATTGAGGATAGTGCAGTAGCCGCCGCATTTCTTACATTCTTAAACTGCTTTCCCACGAGGTGTTTCCGTGCCCGTTTCACGGCCTCATTAAATGATATCTGACCTCCCTTCTTGGATCTCTTTTTAGACATTCCCAAACCCAATTTCGTTTTTGCTTTCATTATTCCGGTAACGGCTAAAGATGCCAACTTTTCGCCAACACTGGAGTCGGAAGCCTTAAATCTCTCAAACGCTTTTTTAGCCAAGATTTTATCCGCCTGGTGTCTGTTTTTCAAATCCTGATAATTTGAATAGGCGATGTCGTGTTCTTTACAAGCTTCATCCAACGGATTCACTCCTTTATCTCCCCGAGCCAATCTTTTAGCAAGTTTTGTGCCGGGACCACAGAAATGGTAAGAGGGAATGTGAAGTTCAACGGGTAATTTATTCAAAAGGGTGTTTACCAATCCAGTACCTCTCTTCTTGAGCTTCTTCGAACGAGTGAACGTCGACCTCTTCCGTTTTACCATTATATATAAAATGACGGACTAAGGAATCTACGCTTATTTATATACTTTCGTTTAAACAATGAAGATTCAAAAGCAAGGTTTATCACTACCAATCAAAAATTTCGAAATAAATCGGAACGACTATCAAAAACATGGGAAATTATTCGGAGGAAGTTGCAAAAGGGGTTTAATTGTAGGTCCTTCGGGATGTGGTAAAACAAACGTTATGATTTCGCTACTAACTGACGTTAACGGCTTAAGATTCGAAAATATCTACGTTTATTCCAAATCCCTGCATCAATCCAAATACGAATATTTAAGAAAACTTTTCAAACCGTTGAAGGAGATCGGTTACTATGAATCCTCTGAAAGTGAAGACATTGTTGCTCCCAAGGATATTAAACCCAATTCAATAATAATCTTCGACGATATCGTAAATTGTAATCAAGCTGTAACAAGAGATTATTTTTGTTTCGGACGGCATAAAAACACGGATTGCTTCTATTTGTGTCAAACTTACTCGGCTATCCCAAAACAACTTATAAGAGATAACGCCAATTTGTTGGTTATTTTTCCCCAGGACTCAACCAATTTGAAACATATATACGAGGATCATGTAAACAACGATATGTCCTTCCAAGAATTTAAAGATATGTGTTCCCTTTGTTGGCGTAACAATTACGATTTTGTGGTTATTGACAAAGATTGTCCCTTAAATTTCGGTCGTTACCGAAAAAGGTTCGACAGTTTTATCCACGTATAAGATATATAAACGTCTAGAACTGAAAATACTGCGTAGTGTTTACTTGTGGTTGCTCTTGTTAAGATGAACGAAAAACTGGCCAAAGAGTTGCATAAAACCAGGAAAGCGGTTAAACAAAAATACAACGCTCTCAGATCGGATATAGCCGAACGACAAACTCGTGCCGAAAAGGAATTACGTCCAATTACTCAACCCTTACAAGAGTTGTTAAAAAACGTCAAAAATGAACCATTTATCAAAAAGGAGTCATCTACTCCGCAACAATTGACACCTCCCAAACGGGCCTTTTCATTTTCGACTCCAACGATCAGTCAAAGAAGATCAAACGTGTACGAAAAATATCTTCCTTTACAAATGCCTAGTTTTCTGGAGGATGAAGACGTTTTTACATCAGAGGATTTTACCCAACCACGTGAATCATCCAACGATGACTCGACAATTGAACCTTCCACTCGGGAAATTCACGAACAAGTCTTAGATATTACAAAAACGCCAGGTTATGAAAGTTATCTTGAAGCGTTTCACCCTTTGGTAAGATATTTTGTTGATAGCTCAATTAAAGACACGGAGAATAAATTCGATCACAAGTATGGTTTTAGACATAATCTACAAGAAGAAAAATTCGAAATAGCAAAAACCCCTGTAGATTTCAAAGGAAAAAATGTTGTGGTTAAAGGTGTAACGTACGAAGGAACACCGGGTTTATTCGAACTCCTATTTAAAAAAGAACCGGTAGGATACTCCTCCACAGATTTGGAAAATTACATGGACATATTAAAAAGGACCAACGCCTATAAAAGAAACTTCGAGGAAAATGAACAAGTTCAAGGGTCAACCAGTCACAAATACCTTACCGTAATAAAACCCTATTTATTGAAAAAAGGTTTACTAAGAACTACAAGCACTTCTCAGGAAGAGCACAGCAACCAGTCACAAATACCTTACCGTAATAAAACCCTATTTATTGAAAAAAGGTTTACTAAGAACTACAAGCACTTCTCAGGAAGAGCACAGACGTCAAAGCACTTCACAAACTCTTACTAGACCACCACAAAGACCACGCTCCACGAGACAATCAGTCAAAACTGTGCAGGGTAAAGGAGCTCTCTTAAATTTGTCTAATAAAAAAGTGGATTACGTTTATTACGACGATGTCAACGAGTTGGTCGCTAGATTAAAACTATTGATCTCCTCTCAATTAGCTGGACACACGGGCCATCGTAACGAGATAATTTCCATTTTGGAGGAATTGCGAGAAGCAAAAATACTTAAATAAAGGTGTGAAGTCGATCTCGGTTAGTTGTTCCTTGACCACGATGATGTCTATAGACAAATTTGGGTCCCACATATTCGGAAAAGATAACAAATTGAACGTAGTACCACTCGTTCAGCAAGACTCATTTGTGAAACTTGTCGACCTCAGTACAGTCAAATTATACTACCATCTGGTTTTACCTTTTGTTGGAAAATACAATACCTCGGGCGCAGTCTTTGAACTCTTGCAAGACAAACGGTTGAAATACGAATTTCCTCTACCTTCGGCTGTTGTAGTGAAAGCTGAATATCCAAAAAAGATATCTTGTTAAAAGTGAATAATAAACCTGTCATCAAGCCAGAAGGAGTGGAATTAAAAACAGGTGACGTCATTTCGTTTCATCGCACAAACTGGGGAAATTTAAACGAATTTTACGGAGAATTGTTGCTAAAATGTCCGGTTGAAATCACAAAATAACATGAGTAACCAAACAAACTTTAAGGAAGATGTGGTTAATGAACTACATAAACCAGCGAGAAAAAATTACCAACGTCGACGTGTAATTGTTAAAAACTTGAACGATTTATGGCAAATTGACCTAGTGGAGATGCAACCTTACGCCAAGGCTAACAGAGGATTTCGGTATATTTTGGTAGTGATAAACGCTTTCTCGAAATACGTCTGGACTTATCCGCTTAAAACGAAAACCGGTAAGGAAGTATCACAAGCCATGAAACATATTCTGGAATTAGCACAAAAACCACCAGCTAACCTACAAAGCGATTTGGGACGTGAATTCTACAATAAAGAGTTTAAAAAACTCATGGAGGACAACCATATTAATCACTACAGCACGTTTTCCAATTTAAAAGCAAGTATCGTCGAAAGGGTTAACAGAACCTTAAAAAATCTGATGTGGAAGAGGTTCAGCCTACATGGAAATTACAAATGGTTGGATCTCTTAAACGAAATTGTCAGTAAATACAATAACACCAAACACAGAACAACGGGAATGAAACCTGTAGACGTAAACGAACATAACGCCTTTGACGTCTTAAAATCCTCCTACACATACCCAAAAGTCGTCGATCCGCGAAATGCAAAGTTTAGAAAAGGTGACTTTGTTAGAATAAGTAAATTTAGGGAGGCTTTTCAAAAAGGATACACGCCAAACTGGTCTAACGAAATTTTCAAAATTAGGGAGGTTAGACTTACAAATCCCACAACATACTTGTTACAGGACGACAAAAATGAAGATATAAAGGGGGTTTTTACGAGGAGGAACTTCAAAAGGTTAAACATCCCAATGTATATCTGGTGGAAAAAGTTCTGAGGAGAAAAGGTAATAAAGTTTACGTAAAGTGGCTGGGAATGGACAAATCACATAATGCGTGGATTGCTAAAAAGAAATGCTGTACTAATAAAAAATAAATATATTTTTAATCAATACTTTATTTTATTTACAAATCGTTCCTCGAAAATTTTGGTTCTGTGTTCTTGATCCAGTATCTTCTCCAACACTGCTGCCGTTTCCTGTGTTCTTCTTTGAAACCGATATCTATCCAAAATCCATTGTTGAAAATTACTCCTCCGAGCTTGCTTGTAAGCGAAAGTCCAAACAACCATGTGGTGAATCTTATTATTTTCTTCCTCAAATCGTACCTTCTTCATGATTCGTTAATTCATTCGTTTAGTTTCCTTTTATATTTCAGAAACGTTCGGTTCTCTCGTGACGTCACGAAAATATTATATATAAAGTTCAACGAGACCGTAACGTCTCATTCGAAGCTCAAACACAACCGTTAACATGTCGTGTACAAAAGTGTGGAATACCATTTCAGCCTTTTCTCCTTTGTCGGAAAGGTTTATGATTTATTTCCAGGAGGATTTGAACTGGAGTATTTTAAGTAAGAAACAACGTTTTACGGAAGATTTTATCAGAACCTTTTTAAACAAAGTTAACTGGGACTATGTTTCTCAGTATCAAGTTTTAAGCGAAAATTTTATTCGAGAGTTCCAGACAATGGTCAACTGGGACTATATATCGACTTACCAGACTTTGTCGGAGGACTTCATTCGGGAGTACAAGACCAGCGTTAATTGGGAGTACGTTCAAAAATATCAAAGGGTGTCTCCAGAATTCCTTACCGAAATGAAACCCTATATCGAAAGGGCCGCTCAGAAACAGTAATTTTTCCATGCACCTTTTTTAAAAATTTTGTGTCTACTTTTTAATTTGTTTTTTCAAAACCTATGATTATCTTTTTTACTTCCAAAAAATAAATATTTCTATTGTCTAATAAACTTTTTGTGTTCTCCTATCAAATAAAGAAATAAAACACAATTTTTAATTATTATTGTTAGTTTTATTTAAAGTAATTTGTTACAATATTTTTAATTTAATTTAATTACTCTCCACAACTCTCGTTCTTCATTCTGCAATTCTTCAAATTCATTCAACATTTGTTCTTTTCTCATTAATATTTCCATCAGTCGTACTCTTACCGCCACCTCTTGCTGTAATTTTCTTCGTTTTTCCCTCAACTCTCGGCGTAATTCCTCCACCGGAGACACATCTTCCCACCGCACATTCTCCTCCCACCGCACATTCTCCTCATCATTTGGTCGGGGAATTTCCTCAATTTCTTCCCCTTCAACCTCTTCTTCTTCTTCTTCTTCCATCTGAATATCATTTTCTGTTAGATTCTCCAGGTTTTCGACAGCTTCCGCTGCCACCTCCTCATCAAATGTCTGTAAAAAATAATAATATCAGAAAAGATCTGCTATAATCGAAATAACCTACGTCATGGACGACAGCAAATTCTCCTATTACTAAAACGAAAGTAATCATTCCTTAGTGGAAAAAGTATACATGTTTTAATTAAGATAAACATTAAACGAATATACAAAAAATTATCTACTGAATCTCACCGATATATGACGAAATAAAGTAAAAATTCTTCTTGACACTTGAGTAATTAAAATTATATAGCATATTCTAAAAAACTTTTAATATAAAACGAAATTAAATTACTGAACCTTTACTATTTCTTAAGAATTTGAAACCCAAACCACTTTAATAAAAAATATATAAAAACTTACCAAATCGATATATGGTGTGTCCCAGTCTTCCCACTGTTCACAGTAATTGGTTGGTTTCCCAGACATTTTCACTTTACTTTACTTTACTAAATTAATTTTTTCGCATTCTTCAATTATATTTATACTTATTAAAGACGCAATTGCATCTAAATAATTGCATCTTTTGCATACATAACAAACCAATTAACATTGCAACCATAGTAAACAACAGGTGTCCATACAAACTCAAGGTTAATCCTTATACGCAAATAGTACGTCTTAAATAAACAAGGTTAAATTACTCAACCTTATTTAAATATTACGTCTTAAATAAACAAAGATAAGGACAAGGTTACATTACTCATCCTAATTTAAATAAAACGTAAATATTACGTCTTAACATAAACAAGGTCACATTACTCATTCTCATTTACATAAAACGTAAATTGCGTGTTAAAAATAAAATAGTGATTAAATTAATCAATAACACAGAACGTCCTCAATATGAAATACATTTCTATTAAGGTCTTTTAAAAAATCCAAGGTATTATTAAATATCAATATATTATACTACGCATGCGCGTTAAGCATGCGTGATATATATTTCAATAATTATTGTCACTTTCGAAGTAATTACTTTTTTAAGGTACTTTCAGGGCCTCCTTAAGGTAGTGATAAGTGACCTTGCTTCTTAAGGCTCTCGTTGGATTCTACGAAATTTCTTCTAGACAGTAGTTACTGAGTAATAATGAATTTTCTTTGAAAACAACTTGTAAGCTATTAGAGATCTTTAAAATTTCCAAAGTATTTTTAAATTTTATAACATCGTAATACGCATGCGCGTGGAGCATGCGCAGTAATCATTTCGTCAAATTTTAAAAATTCCGAGGTAATTACTTTTTAAGGTAATTTTAAGAGTTCCGTTAGGTTAGACTAAGGTGACCTTGGACCTTAAAGGCCTTATTGGCTTCTACGCTATTTGGTACTTAGTGATGAGTGTCAATTATGACTTATCTTTGTCCTAAAGCCCTTTAGGTTTCACCTTTGGGTACTAATTTTGGATGACCTTGAGACTTGCGCAGTCCTTAATGGAGGATGATAGGCATGCGCAGTAGGTACCAAGAGATATGGTACCCTCTCACCTATTACCAGAAGTTATTAGACCTACGAAAGGACCAACCGCCTTAATAATAAAAAATGATTTTTTTAAATTTTCGACCCAATTTGTATTTTAACCGATTTACCTTAAACAACGTATAACACTTTAACTATTCCGTTTAAGCACCAACTAAAGGTGACCTTGACAATTGCGCAGTCCTTACTGAAAGATAATAGAAATGCGCCGTGGGTACCAGAAGATTTGCTACCCCTCCCCTATTACCAAGAGATGTTCTACATACGTTAACGATAAGGTTCAGACAACTTATTAAAACACTTTTTTTTTTGCATATATTAGCCATATTCATCTCAATTGTTAATTCACTTGAGTAATATCATGAGCTCTAACAAAGATACATTTTCCATAATTACATGTATCCTTGCCACAATGGTGGCAATGCAAATGATAATCTCCATGTTTGTGAAGATATACACACTCAAGTTTCGAAACATAATTTATAAACTTCAACAAAGTATTATCCTCTTCAAATGAATCATAACACTTTCTACAAATAATTACTCTGTCTCTCTGACTACAAAACACATAACACATATTACAAGAGGAATAATCTGTTCCATGGATACTATTATGAAACATCTCTGCCAAATTTGCCTCACTAATATGTTCACAATTTGATGACCGTGCTGTGCTGTTACAGGATAAAAGTTTGGAGATGCCAGCAAAGTCAGGAAGATCTTTTATGAATTCGATTTTCTCATACTCTCTAGTAGTTTTTAAATCTATATCGCACCGAATATCATCAGCCACGCTCAGCTCTTCGTTCTCCATTATTTACAACTGGAACAACAATATCCGCAGAGAGGTGCTTTCTCACAAGGATGTCTTATAAATTTTTGACCCACACAAACTAAATCTTCCACTATGACAGCAGGCCGTAGATCACAACAATTTGAACAATAAGTAATACTTGTGTGTTGAATTTTTTAATCTTTTTCTACACACACCACACCTAGTTCTTGAAATCCCTCACACTTTGTACTTTTTTACAGGTAAGAACCAACCCGGCCACTTGCTCATTCACAACTAACCACTTTAACTTCGAGTTCTGACTTGTTACTCATTAAGTAGCTATTTAAACTCTTCTCTCCAGGCTTCCGTCAATTTATACTCTCAAGTAATTTGCATAATTGGTAAACAAGATGACTCATGTCTAATTTGCGTAATTGGTAAACAAGGTTACTCATCCTCCCAAGGTTAAGGGTGCCAATTAGATGACTCATGCTTAATTTTACATACAGGACAAACAAGTTGGACTCATTCTATTTTTAGTAACTGATAAACAACGTGAATCATACCTAATTTGCATAAATGGTAACCCATCAGCTATTAGCCTTTAGGAGGTCACCCAAGTAAAGAGAATTGTTATTTTTAAATTTGCGAAAAAAAATTGACTCTCCCCAAAAAAATCTATAGCAAATCCTCTTTTTGTATTCAGATTTTATTAACTAACTCCAACTTTTACAAAATGACCTATATTTTTCAAAAACTATTATGGATTGATTTTTTTTTCACTATATAATTTTCTTTTGCTGGACTTTCAGATGCCTTTAATTAGAAGAAGGCAGATTTTTGGCGAAATTTGTGATGTGACGATATAATATCATTAAACACACAAAAAAAACAGATGAAGGATTAATACAAAACTTAGATTTCCTTTGGGAGAAAGGTTTTTTTCGCAAATCCCATTTTTTTACCCATGTCCTAGTTTTTGGATAAAATAATTTGAAAATATTATTCAGACTGTCTACAGCTGGATTTACAAGAGGACAAAATCGAGAAAATGTTATGGTTGATAAAATGTTTGCTTGTAAAAAAATGGACTTTTTTTTATTTTGAAGCAAAATGTCACAAAAGAAATTTATTTAACATAGCATTTTAAATGACTATTTATTTTACAGGTGTATTAAAAAGTTCCATAAATCTGATTTTAGTGTAATCAAAAATTTATTATCGTTAATTTTTATAATAAAATAGCCTAAAATACTCTTATAATTTTCTTTTGAAACACCTGCTTCCCCAAATTTGTACACAACACAATTTGCAGCTGTATGTGAATGTAATTAAGACGTTTTGGCAAAACTGGAGTTCAATAAAATTTTGTATTATTATTTTTATTAATTACAAACTTCACTAAATTAATTTCCTAAATGATATTTTGCTAAAAATAAAGGTATCTTATCCTTGGAGAAAAGTAATGTTTTTCAGGTTTTTGCTAACTCTGTATACAAAATCGACATTTTCTCTTTGTGAAGCCTATTTTTTAAAAGCAAATTTTATTAATCAAGAATAACTTTTTCTCGAAAAATAAAATTTGGTATCCATTTGCTCTCTTATAAACCCCATCGGTCAAGAATCTGTATATGCACGTAAGCATCTTTAACACATTTCTCTAAAAATTTTCAGCAAATTTATTGCAACCTTACTACTTGCTGTAACTGGGCTATAAAAACCTATTACAAGTAGGTAGGGTAGGTATTACCGGCCTAGTTAAGGAAATTTTAGGATTACCTGCTAAGATTAGTGTAAATACTTTCCATTTTGAGTGAATTTATTATTTTATAGGGTAAATGGATAAGTTGTTTATCGATTAAAATATAAAAATAATAAAAGTTTATTTTTTTATATCCAAAAAAACAGTTTTAAATAAAATGTCACTTTTTCCTATTACCGGCCTATAGAAAAATCCATTAACCTAATGCCGGCCTAAGCTTAATCTAATACCGGCTTAAAAAATACTTAAGAATCTGTCCATTTTCTCAAAGAGACTCAACATAGATTTAACTACAATTTAAGGATCAAAGTCAGAGTCTCAAATTTGTCAAATATATATTAAAATTTAGGTGACATGTTTCGCCGTCTCCGGCATCATCAGACCTAACTATTTAAAAAAAAATTCATGTGTCATTGTAACTGTTGTTTTTAAATAGTTAGGTCCCCATGACTTTGATCCTTAAATTGTAGTTAAACCGGCTTCAATAAAGAATTTTGTGTTTTAATGGTAGAAAAAATAATGAAGAGGTTAATAAACGTATATTTTAAAAATCATAAAGATAGATACACATTGGTATAAAATTAAAAAAAAATCTACAAATGATCATTCCATATTCTGTATTTCTGGCACAATAAATATTCCCCTCTTGTTAACGGGTTGAGGCGGCTCCATTTTGGAAATCACTTCACTTAAATCATACCAAATCACATCTTCATGATGAGGCCACTTCCAATGACTTCCAATTTTTTCCATTGCTTTTATGTAGAACGAGTTTGATTTTGTGTTTTCTATCAAACCTGGAAAATATGTTTGCTCATATTTGAAGATAACATAGTCTCCTTTTTAAATCCACTTGTTGAATTCTCTGGTGTTTCACGAGTATTATTGATATTCATTTTTTCATTTCTTTTTTTGGCATTGTTTTATCCTCAGTCACTTCCAAGTCCTTCGAAGTGCTTAATTTAACTTTTTTATATTTTTTGTTATTATTCTCACTCTTTTCAATAGCCTTCTGTTTTCTTTTTTCTAGGTTTTCTCGTTTTTTATTTTCCTTTTTATCTTTTTCCAGTGTAATTCTTCGTTGGTACTCGATAAACTCGTCTGATATTGCGACAACTGGAGTTATTTTTTTGTTACTCGCTTTTTGGCTACATTTTGCTTTTTTGGAAAAAAGAAAGCGTTTTTAAATGGTGTTGGAAATTTTGGAGGTGTAACAACATAATCAGATATATTCTCCTTATTGCTTTTATCTTTTTGATTTACTGGTTTTGCTGAATCTGGAGGCGTTTTTAAGCAGTTATTTTCTAATTGGCCATTTTGCGAAGAAAGTGTAGGAGACATTTCCAAATTCTGTTGAATAATTTTTACTTTTTCATAGGCTTCCAAATCAGTTTTGTTTTGATTGATTTCTTCGTTTTCATTTACTAATTGTTTCTCATTTTGTGTTGGAATACTTAGAAACTAACACCCATATGCACCGTATAGGCTTAATCCAGATTAAGGGTTTAATCGGGTTTACGATGAATTACCTCTATGCATCGTCAAGAAAATGACAGTTGGAATCCCGTTTAACCAAACCATCGCCGGCGGGGTTTAATCCAAATTTTCTAACCTTAAAGTCAAAAATACAATATTTTTGAGTGTTCCGGTTTTTGTAAATAATTATTATGGAGATTGAAGATGAGATATTTTTGGATGACGACGCAGATATACTCGACATAATAAACTTTGGTTTTCCGCGACAAAATTACGAACGGAGCGAGTATTTCGAGAACATGGATAATTTATCATTTTTTAGAAGATTCCGTCTGACCAAAAACACCGTTCTAGATATGCTAGAACTAATTGAAGAGGAATTAGAATTTAATAATGATTTGTAAGTAAATACTGTAATACCTAAGGACAATTTTTTTATTTGTGAACCATCTTTATATTAGAAATAATAGTATAACCCCGATGAATCAGCTGCTGACTGCCCTAAGGTTGTACTCGTGTGGGGGACACCAAAATACAATAGGAGATTTTATCGGCATTCATCAGTCTACTGTTTCCAGAATAGTTCAAAGGGTAACAAATGCAATTGCAAGATTACGGCCAAGATTTGTTAATATGCCAAATGAATATGAAACAATAGGGATTGGAACAGCATTTCATACAATTGCAAGATTTCCCAAAATTATTGGATGTGTGGATGGAACACACATAAAAATTCAAAGTCCAGGTAAGTATTTTGATTTTTTTGCCTTAGAAACAGGTTCCATATTATGTGGGTCCAAAAATATATCATTTGAACAATACAGCGTGTGTGGTAGAAAGTATTACAAATGGAAAACTTTTTAATTCTTTGTTTTAGGTGAAAAAGTCACTCTTAGTAAAAAGTTTTGCTTGAGTTAAGATACATTGCCCCATCCAGATGTTTGAAATATTATACGGGGTAGTCAGAAAAAGGAACTTATGTTAAAAAACATAATATCTAAAATAAATTTTTATTGGATTTTTGTTTAGACTAAAAGTAGGAAAACACCCATCAGATGAAATTAAATATATTTTATTGAACATTGCAAACAATAAAATTATAATAAAACTTTGCAAAAAAATACACACATAAATTAAAAACGAAAGTTGAACGGGTTCTCAAGTTTGAAAAAAGTTTTATTATAATTTTATTGTTTGCAGTGTTCAATGAAATGTGTTTAATCTCATCTGACGGGCGTTTTCCCACTTTTAGTCTAAAGAAAATCCAATAAAAATTTATTTCAGATGTTTTTTAACATAAATTCCTTTTTCTGACTACCCCGTATAATATTTCGAACATCTGGATGGGGCAATGTGTATCTTAGCCCAAGCAAAACTTTTTACTAAGAGTGACTTTTTCACCTAAAACAAAGAATAAAAAAGTTTTCCATTTGTAACACTTTCTACCACACCCGCTGTATATGTATACTAATAGTGTTGCTTTTTTAGGGGAGAAGATGCTGAAGTTTTCCGTAACAGAAAATCATATTTTTCAATTAACACACAAATTATATGTGATCCATCTTTAAAGATTAGAGATATTGTAGCACGATGGCCAGGATCGGCCCATGATTTAACAGTTTTTAATAGCAGTAGAGTTAGAGCCAGAATGGAAAATGGTGAATTTCCAAATACTGTGTTGCTAGGTAAATACAAATTGATAATATGTTTGTTTTAATTGTTTTGATTTTATAATTTTATTATTACTTTTTGGTCAAACAAAGACCATCAATATCATAATGGAGAGTCTAACTAAAATATATTTATTGTGGCTTATAATTTATAGTAATTTGTATTAAAGTCAAAGTTAAGATTTTTTAAATTTATAATTTTCAATTTTTTTTTTTTAATACCCATTTTCTAGTTTGATTTGAAACGTTCCAATATACAGACTGTCCACGGATAGAGTTTATAATAGCACAAATGGACAAAAAATTTCATTTTTCGAAAAAAGTTAAGAATAATAAAAATTTTTGCTTGTAAAAAATAGGAGTGACGAAGAGAAAATGTCGATTTTTATACAGGGTTCAAAAAAACTTTGAAAATCTTAATTTTACTAACAGTAAAGTACCCTTTTTTTCATTTTAAAGCGAAATTCTATCTAAAATAACTACTTAGAATGATGTTAATATACGAAATCCGAGATTTAAAACAAATATACAATTTTTTTATTTTTTCCAATTTTTAGAGACTAAAAGATATTTGATTTTTTTCGTTAATGGGGTGTAGAAAACACGACAATTTCAATTGAAATGACGACCATTAAAATTGTAAAGTTTTTCACACACCTATTTTAAAGAAAAAGTATTTAGTTTTTTTAATCTTTAAAAATTGGAAAACATGAAAAATCGAATATTTGTTTTAAATTTTGGATTTCAACTAATAACATTATTTTAAGTGATTATTCTAAATAGTATTTTGCTTAAAAATCAAAAATAAAGGTAGTTTACTCTTGTCAAAAATAAGATTTTTGACTTTTTTCCGAAGCCTGTATAAAAATCGACATTTTCTCTTCGTCACTCCTATTTTTTCACAAGCAAAAATTTTTATCATTCTTGACCTTTTTTGAAAAATGGAATTTTTTGTCCATTTGTGGTATTGTAAACTCTATCTATGGACAGTCTGTATATTAATTTATAAAATATTTTAAAGCAAAATTAGATATTAGTATAACATTTTTTTTTATTTAGGTGATAGTGGCTATGCTAATAGGGACTATTTACTGACACCTATTCAAAATCCTGTAACAAGGAGAGAGCAACTCTATAATGAGTCCCATATAAGAACGAGGAATTGTGTGGAAAGACAAATAGGTGTCTGGAAACGTCGATTTCCAATATTGGCTTATGGAATGAGATACAAACCTGAAGCAAGTTGCAACATAATTGTGGCAACATCAGTATTGCACAATCTGGCAATTGATAATAATGAGAACCAGCCTCCTCCACCTGAAGATATTAATGAGCAGCAATTACAATACCTTATTGAACAGGGAAACATCCATTTTAATGGACAGAATGGACGCAGAAGGGAAAATCAAATTTTTAATTTGAGAACACATTTAATCAATAATTACTTTTCTCACTTGTAAGAATAATAATAAAAATTTTCAGTATTACCAATTTAGTTTATTATATCAACTGGTTAAAAAATAAAAAGTAAATCCTTCAATAAAGTAATGAACAACCTAAAAAAATTTGCTGGCTATAAATGATGCAACTAAGAAAATAGTTTATTAAACTTTTTTATTTTACACTACATTTTAATTACTATCAATAGTAAAAATGTGTGATAATGATAACATACATAGGTATTCCACTATTAAGTAACATATTTACAGATCACACAAAAAAATAGGAAAATGTATGATAACTTTAACTTAAAAACTTTGGTTTCAAAACATTTTAACAACAGAATATAGTTCAACTGATAATAACAGAAAAATAAGTACAAAAAAAAAACAAAATTAAAAAAGAGAGGATTGATAAAAGATATATTTTTATTTTATGGATCACTCCAAAATATTTTTTTTAAATCAGTTTTTAAAAGTTCAATTTTAATTCTTTTTTCTTCTTTTTCTAATTTTAAACTTTCTTGTTGTAAAGTAATAACTTTCATCCTTTCCTTATGTTCTTCTCGGGATAAATTTCTTGCTTCAGTTGCCTGTTCAATTTGCTTATTTAGAAGAATAAGCCTCTTGTCTAATAGTATGTTATACTTCTCAGAAACATCAGAAGATGTTAAAGTTTTTATACCCCTAGTAGGCCTTCTCCGATTTGTTTGTAGAATCTTTTTGGAACTAACTTTAGATTTTCCATTCATGTTTTCTTCATCATTTTCAGCCAGCTCAACCCTTTTACTTAATAGCTCTTTTGACTGGCTCTTTGATGGTGTTAACATCAAAGGTTTGCTAATTGGTGGCAGCAATTTTCTTGGTGGACACCTCTTACCTATGTTAAGCAATGAAGAACTTTCTGCTTCACTCTCACAATCATCTACTTCCTTTTCAATCTCTTCAGAAATTGTCTAAAATAAAATTACTCAGGTTTATTTTACTGTCTTAAAAAAGTGAGTTTAATAAACCTAATTTTTGATTTTTACTAGAAACTAAAAAGTAAAACTAACTATAAATATATATGGGAAACATCTCTAGGTACCCTGAAACCAGAACAAAATTCAATTTTCATATTTTAATGCTGTAATTTTTACTACTTTCTTTAAATGTTTCTTTTTAATATTAGAAAGTCTTGTTGGTTCTATCTAATTGCACAGATTTTTAATGTTTGGTGATAATAAATAATAAAAAACGTATGGCCATGTGCGCCAACGTTTAGGAGAACTTAAGTACCCTTGAAGTGAGATTTGTCAGTTAAACAATGCATTATCTATCAAACGTTAAGTTTTCCTTAATTGGTGGTGCAGACATACATTATTTTACTAATATAAAAAAAATACAACATGTCATTCTTTGGGTAGGTTCAGGTTAGAAATCAGGGCACTCTGTTGAAGGTAGAGATAGCTAAATAGGTAATTGAAATGTGTGACAAAAATAAAGTGCATCTGAGTGATCAAAAATACTGGCTTAGTGTGAAAAACAGATAAATGGAATTTTTAAAGCTTTCAGATCCAGTTTATCTCTGTTGCACATTTTGATTGTCCAATGAGCTATCTCGAGTGGAGCCTAGAGATTTTCAAACCGAACTTCTTAAATTAGCAGGTACTAATTTGAGCTATGACTATAAATTTACTTACATCCCCACACAACACATTTAGACTAGACTGGGAAATTTCTGTTTCTTCTGAAATATATTCTTCATTTCTTGTGTCCACATCAGCTATCAACTACAACCAAAGTATAAATTAAATAAAACGGCATTGGGCGGTTGTCATTTTTAAAAATAAGATGATGCAAGTCAAGTGTAATGTTTCTTCTATATTAAAAGAAATTTCAGCAGTCAATTGACCGGGTCAATGGTCAATTGACCATTCCCAACTCTAGGTAACAGTCAAAAACTAATTATTTAAGATGAAAACTTACATTGATATTATCATTCAACAAATCAGAAGGCGAAAATTCGAACTCTATTATCCCTGGCTTAATTCTTTTGGCTACTGGTAAAGTTGAATCAGAATCAAATTCACTGTTTAAGCCCTTCACAGTTTTTTCATTAATTACTTGAAGAAGTTCATCCTCAAAAGAATCCAGCTCAAGATTAGGGGTGGAGGACCACCACCTGTTAAAAAAATGTTCTTTTTGTTGTCTGCAATTTTCCTCCGCAACTCCTTTTTCTTATTTTCATAAAGCCTTTTTAGTTGAGCAGCACTTCTGAAGCAGGAAATTGCAGCTACATTATTAAATTCTATTTCAATCTTTCTCCATATTTGATTCTTTTCTTCGATGCTTACTCTATTTGTTTTTTTGTCTTCTAATATGTGAGCAAATTTTTTTGTAATTTGTATTAAACAATCTTTTTCTATTGGCGTAAAATTTGGAATGCGTGCTGGAGTAGACATATCCTTTACGATTTTTACAGAACCTAGGACTAATAAATTCCACAAAACAAATAAAATATTATAAATTGCTTGTAGAATCCTATAATTTAGATAAAAAAATAAAATTCAAACTGGCAAAATGAGGTTAGAATAAATGAATGTTTTCTTTTTCTTCCTTTTTTCCTGTAACTTCAATTTAATTACAACGATGCCAAATAGTTAAGCAGGATTAGTTAATCCTAAAATAATTTTGGACGGTGCATAGGTAGACCTCTTCCAACTGTTAAACGGGATTAGCTAATCTTAGAACTAGTTAAGGAACGGTGCATACGGGCGTTAGTGCTGGTAGTCACTTGATTTAAAGTTACTAAAGAATTTAAGCATTCAACATAATTAAAATGTTTAGGGAAATTGGGACTTCAACGGGATTTACGTTTTCATACGGATTTGGTTTTATTGCAGATTTTATAATTTCAGCGACACTTATATCGGAATCAGGAATGACGTAGTTCAGATTTTCAACGGGATTTAGTATGTCTACCCTGAGAATCTGAATTTTACTGTTGTTAGCAGGTTCACTGACTTGTTTTGTAACTGAATCAAGTTCTAATGATCCATCTTCCTTTATATTAAAAATGCTAAAGTCAGAGTCAATATTGTTTATTAACGTAGAATCTCCCAAAATGTCGTTGTCATCCAAGAAACTTGCATCAGATTCATTGTTATTGTCACACCCTGATTTGAGGTGTAACTAGGGATGTAGCTCAGGTTTAAAAATGAAAGATGTAAATTAAAATAATCACCTAAATTTATTTATTAAAATATTAAGATTAAGTTTATATTACATAGGTTCAGTGATGGTAGCACATTTTAGAAATATAAAAATATAAATTACAATACTTACATTAAAGTTGCAGTAGCCGGACGGACCCCAACACTCAGTTTATCGAACATCGCTAGTTAATTTCGACCGCGCGCGTTACTTGTCGATACCGGATTGATTCCAAACTATTTCTTGATTTACCGTGTTTGGCAATTCTGCAGATTTGGCG
Organism: Listronotus bonariensis; assembly: GCA_014170235.1. Classification (NCBI taxonomy): domain Eukaryota; kingdom Metazoa; phylum Arthropoda; class Insecta; order Coleoptera; family Curculionidae; genus Listronotus; species Listronotus bonariensis. The sequence goes on from JACEGR010004494.1 coordinate 45,413, forward strand.
ATTTTTTACATATCCTGGGAAACAATAGGTTTATGAACTTCTAAAACCGCCAAAAGTGCAGAATAAGTAAACTTTGTTTAATTTTGATATTTTACGCAAATCAAGGGGTTTGGTGAACTCCCTAGATTGCTTACTTGTGAGAATAGTTGAATTTGTTTAATTTTGAAGAATATTAATTATAAACAATTAATCTGTTTGAAAAATGATATTTTTAAGTGAATGAACTTTTATAAAAAAATTAGAAATTATTAAATTTATTTGTTACCAAAAATAATTGTTCCTTGACATTATTATTTAATTCTGTTTCCGTAGGTGTCTGTGTATCAATTTTTGGTTCTGTTCCTTCACCTTTATCCTTGCAGTTTAACTGCCAGAAATATAAAAGCTGCTCATATTGAACTTCTCCATTCCATGATGTGCTTGAATTGGATCGAACTTTTTGTAAGGTATTTGGAGAAAGCCTTTTCTCAAATTCTTGTTTAAAAGCAGTATTTTCCAAATCAGTCTGCCCGTTGCTCGTATTGTCCGAACAATTATCTTAATATTCGCTTTTTCTTTTTCCGAGTTTGCCATAATTTATACCATCTGGAGTAAACGGATATAGCCCAGTGCATTTAAAAGCAGACTGAATTGTGCTTACTTTTAAGCATTCGTCAAAACATTCTTTAACCAACTGTGAAAAATCAGTTCTTTTTATTTGCCGATAGTTATGGCTTGTTCTAAATTTATGCACTATTTTTCGCCATGTTCCTTTTACAGGTCTATATACCGCTACATCAAGAGGCTGGAGAATATGAGTCGAATTTGGAAGCAAAGCAACTAATATAATTCCATTTTCCTTGCAAAATAAGTTTAGTGGCAGCGGAATATGGCTGGTGTGACCATCTAAAAACAAGACGACAGGTTTTTTTATATTATTCGCAATCAGCCATTTGTCAAAAACGTTCGTCACATACTCATAAAATACTTCTGCATTCATCCAGCCTGATTCTGTATGGCCTATGCCCCAACCTAAAAGAAAGATATATATTTATTGCCTTATCTGAAACTACTTTACGCGTCCACACTACCTGTATTAATCATTTGAAGTTCACATTAACTTACCTGATGGCATTGTTTCTGGAAGGTGTTTTGGCAACCTTGCATAAGGAAAAAGAACCATAGGAGGCGCAACATTCCATCTGCTGACACATTAGCAAGGACTGTCAAGCACTCTTTTTCATCATTGGCCACTCTGTTGTAGACTAGTTTTGAACCTTTTTTAACCAAGACTTGTTTTTCTTGTGGGCATAGAAAAAAGCTGTTTCATCGCAATTAAATATGCGGCTACCATCTTGAAGCACATCCATTATTTTGTTGTCTAGAAAGTATTTTTCCACCTTCCCAAACCAATCTCTTAATTGTGTTTCTGTGACTGCAGAACGAGATTTACTTAGGTATTGTGACATTCGAAGGCAAAGATCTGGATGTCTTTTAAGAAAATTTTGATACCAGTGGTATCCAGGCATGCCATTTTTAAATGAATGTGGTCTATTTAAATTGTGAACCAATGCAGCAACTGTTTCTAGCAATTGGTCCTTAGTTACTGGAAATCCTGCATCTCCTAAATAGTTTATCCATTCCAAGATTCGATTTTCCTCTTCTGTGGATAGAACGGGTTTTGCGCCACAGTTATTATCTGGATACTTTTTATTTTTTTTTATCCTTTAAGGTACTTTTTGGTATTCCGTGTACTTTTGAGGCTTTATATGCTGACATACCATTTGCCATATCTTCTAAAGCTCGTTTAAGTTTTTCTTCACTATATATTTTTTTAATTTTTAGTTTTACTGCTTTCTGCTTGGGTGGCATATTTCTGAAAAAATATTTTTGATAAGTTTGAGTAATTAGTGATAAGTTGAGTAAAAAGGCAAAAGTCTTATTTAAAAAACAGCCGCAGCAGATTATGTAGCTTTCTTATTTTATGTAAGAAAAATATTAGCAAACACAGCTAAATAAATAAAAAATATTCAAACCAAGTTTTATATAAATTTTACTGTACCTTAAAATATTATTTTGGCGTCACATCGGCAACATAGCAGCATTTTATTACTGTTCATAAAAACAATAAAACAAAATTTGGCAAAAAACCTTTATTACAGTACATATCGATAACAATATTGCCACATTGTCCAGTAATTTCCTTAAATGCTACTTGGGTTGTTATGAGCCGGTAATAGATTATTAATAGATGATTGAAAATGTATTACCGCCCACACTTGGAATACACTTTTCGTAAAAATTTTATTAAAAACTAAATATTTCGATACCGTTTTTTTTCTATTATTTGTTGCATTTTTTAATAAAAATAGGCCACAAGTAAATTAAAAAATAACTGACATTTACCATACGTCAGGTTTAATAAGCCGGAATTGCATTAAAATAAAAAAATATTATTGTATTACCGGCCTATTAAATTTTTACAACTTACTTTATTTATTGTTGCTAACATTTTGCTTTTAGGTTAAATAATAATATGTTTAGTAAACATTATTTTATTATTCAAAATAGAAAATATCTAAAGTTTGTTAACTCTTGCCTTACAAAAGTTTTTATGATAGTATATGTTTTTGAAAGTATACTTTTCTACGCTATGTCAAATAAAAAAACATATTTTACCTTTTTTATCAAGAAATGTATGAGCCGGTAATAGATTTTTAAATTTTTTGAAGTATATTTTTTTATTACCAATACAAATTTTTTTGTTTTTTGTTACAAACTTTACAAAAAAATGTTTAAATTAGTTGTTATTAATTGCAATAGTGGCTTAATAAGCCGGAATTAGATCGAGCTAAAAATATGAACCTCTTACCGGCCTATTTTATTTTTGCAACTTACTTTATTTATTATCGCTAATTTTTGGTTTTGGGTTAAAAAACATGTTTATTAAACATTATTCTAATAATCAAAGTGAGAAAATCTCTAAATTTTTTTAACTTCTACCTCACAAAAGTATTTATAATAGTATACGTTTTTGTAAGTATACTCTTTCACACTATACCAAATAAGAAACATATTTTACCTTTTTTATCGAGAAATGTATAGGCCGGTAATAGATTTTTAAATTCTTTGAAGTATATTATTTTTTATTACCAATACAAAATGTTTTGTTTTTGGTTACAAACATTAAAAAACTTTAATTAAGTTAGTTGCTCTTTTTGCAATACCGGCCTAATAAGCCGGTAATAGATCGAGCTAAAAAATATGAACCTCTTACCGGTCTATTTTATTTTTGCAATTTTAGTTACTTTTTCTTTAAAAATGTGGTATAAAATGCCAAAAATATGTCTAACACACCTTTGTACAACAGCTTAAATCGAAAATATATCTAAACATTCTTATTTCTACTAAATATCGGTCATGCATCCTTAATATATAAAATCAAATTACTTACCAAAACAAGAGCAAATTACAAGAAAACTGCACCTGTTTCAACACTGGACTTTTTAATACTGGCTCCTGCTTTGGCGCGTGCTAGCTTCCCCTACTACATGCAAATTCTAATTAGTTAAATATGGTCCTATCATAGATTTGTCGTCCGTGTGTCTCAAAAAATTAAAATAAATTTTTTTATTTTAAAATTTAAAAATTTCCTACCTCTTTATTTATAAATATATAAGTATGAAATTTTGATAAATAATATATATGATGTAGAAGATTATTAATACGCATAATAAAATGATACAGGGTGTCCCAAAAAATTATAATAATTTTTTTATTTTAAAATTTAAAAATTTCCTGCAATTTTATTTATGAAAGTAAAAGGATGAAATTTTGGTATTTGATATATATGATGTAAAGAAATATTATTATACATAAAAAATGATACAGGGTGTCTCAAAAAATTAAAATGATTTTTTTTTATTTTTAACTTTAAAAATTTCCTACAATTTTATTTATGGATATATAAAGATGAAATTATGGTGGATGATATATATGATAAGGAAGAATAATATTATATATATACAAATGATACAGTGTCTCCCAATAAAATTAAAAATAATTATTTTTATGTTTAAATTTAAAAATTCATAGCGTTCTTATTTATGAATTTGAAGCAAACAAATTTTGGTACTGTATCAGTATGATAATGTAGTATAAAAAAATAAAAATCAAAGTTATACAGGATTTGTCAAAAATTTTTCGATTTTTTTTGTACTTTAAATTTTTTTTTGTTTTTTTTTTGCTCCATTGGTAAATTTGATATAGAGAATTCATAAAAAATAAAAAAATATTAAAAAAATCAAAAATAAAAAAAAACTTTTTTGGGACACCCTGTATAATATTTTTTTACATCGTTAGATAGTCCCTGACAACAAACCCTTAAGTCCAAAATTTCAACCCTCTAACTTAATAAATGGAATTTTGGTGAATTTTTGAATTTTGGAGATTTTGTTCGTACCGGATACAGGTCAAAGTTTTGACATAGGGGAGAGGGTGGAGCATTCGGCTTTTTTTTATATATTTTGAAATAATGCAGGTATTTTTTCTTTTATTAGCTTGTTATGAAATGCATAATGTAACTGCATATTTCTTTTTTCTAAATACATGTTTAAATTTGTTTTAACTATTTCTTAAATATTTTTACTTTATTTATTTATAAAATCATACCTTTTGGCTGAATGCTCCCCGATGTGTGGAGGTTTCGGCCGAGAAAAAAAATAGCTGGGGAGGTTTCGGCACAATCAATTTATTAACAATTTTAAGAAAACATACAACAAAAATATATTTGCAAAACTAAAAACACTCTTTCTAAGCATTTTTGTAAAAAGAAAAACATTAAAAAATATTTATTAGGTATCATTTTCGTTTTAGACCTATCTTAAATCATAATCATCAAACTTATAATTAAAACGAAATGAAGATAATGTTCTAGTGGTACCTGTTCTACTTAGTATGCTCAATTTAGCTACTATATCTTCTCGCAATACATCACCAATATCAACCACACTTGGAAAATAAAAACTTGTTGACTTTTCCCGCCTTCTTAAAAATGATACAGTTACCTCTTCCCCCAGCTTAATAATCTGACCAATATAGTAGCAATAGCTCTTTTTCTTGCTAAATCTAATGAGCAAAAATCCCCAACAGCAAATATTTCTTCATCGTTTAACATTTTTAAGGAAGAAAATGATTCATCATCTTCCGAGTAATCGTTTATTAAAACAGAAACATCTGATTCGCTGGATGATGAGTCACTCATAATTTTCTTTTTTACTTTGGTTTCAGCAGCTCTTTTCTTTCGTTGTTTTTCAAGGAATGCATTTTGTTTTATCTGCAATTCTGGAGTACTGGTGTAAATTTTCGATTTAGATTCTATTTTTCTTTTCCTTTTTTTGTTTGCAGTGCCATCAACTTTTGGGAATGGTCTTATTTTTTCCAGAATGCTGGTATGTTCAGGATTGTTCCTAGCTTCTAGCACTGAGCTGTTATTACTTAATGTATTCGATAAGAGTTGATTGTCACTGGTGCATGAAATTTTATTATTATTTACAACAGAATGGGAGGTAGAAGGTTGTATATCAAAAACTGATGAGCTTGGATTATTTAATTCGGGAATTTTATCATCTGAAATTGGCTTATCAGATACTGAACTAGGTGTGAAGTCACTGTCAGTAAAAATCTGCCTATTAAATGGACAAATGCCCGTACTTTTAAATGAATTTATAATATTGTTTGGGGTAAATGAATTTATGAAAGCTGTTTTACTCAGTTGAGCAATCTGTCTCACAGTAATTACTTTCCCGGGATTAGATAACAGCCAGTCATTTTGAGCAATCACTAACTTAGCCTTAAATGGTCCATAAACCCCAACATCTAGTGGTTGCATTTTGTGTGTGGTATGCGGGGGAAATGACAACAATACAATGCCATTTTCTCTGCAAAAGAGGATTGCGTCAATAGAAGTATGACTGTCATGGTTGTCAATAAGAAGCAAAATTTTATTCTCTCTTGAACATCTGGTATGACGAACAATATGTCGAAGGACCTCAATAAACAAATCTGACGTCATCCAACCTGATTTGTTGCCTAGAGCTAAGCTGGAAGTAAGTCCATTAGTTAGATATTCCTCAATATTTCGAACCCTCGGAAATATATACACTGGAGGAAGATATGTTCCAACAGCATTTATAATGCCTACCAAAGTAACGTTCTCGCCACGTTCAGCGCTTGCAACCTGGCCTACTTGTTTTTTCCCCTTGGTACTAACAACTTTAACTGGCCTGAGTACAGTAGAAACGCCTGTTTCATCCAAGATAAAGATTTGCTCGGGCTTGAATTGATACTTTTCCACAAGAAGCACCTTGGTCTCAAACCCTTAAGTCCAAAATTTCAATCCTCTAACTTAATAAATGGAATTTTGGTGAATTTTGGAGAAAACGGTTCGTTGAGGGTACAGGTCACAGTTTTGACATATGTCAAAAAATTTTTTCATAGAGTGTTTTACCCTTCCAAAATCTGGTGCAGGATTTAGTTCCTGACCCCCGATTTATTTTTCCTTCAAGAAAAAAAAACGTACGCGTCTGAGGAGCGAGCAATTAAAATTTTTTCAAGAGCGTCACCCCTCTCTTTTTCGATTCTCTACACGAATCCGACCGACTTTTGTCGAAAATCTTTGGTTTATGGGTTTTTGACGTTTCAAGGTCACGTTTTTGACATATGTCAAATTTTTATTTTTTTAGTTAAATAACTGTCAAAAATGCGCAACATCCCTATTAAACAACCACAATTTTGTTTATCCTTGTCGAAATGTCAAAAATGTACGCGTCTGAGGCAATCGAATTTTTCGAAAGAGCAAAAAAGTCTTATTTTTTCATTCTCTATCCGAATGCAACATTAGTTTTTCGAAATTCGAAAAAAAATATTACTCGCTCGCTTCGTTTATGACAGCTGAAGAGTAAAAAAATTTTTCTCCGATTTTCCTGAAAATTTGGTTAAGGGGGTTTTAGACCCTGCCGATTCGATCCCGCTAATCAAAATTGTGGATTTCGAAAAAAAATTTGGTAACTTTTTTCTGAGCCACCCTGTATATTTGGAAATTACATTTTCTTCATAGTGACGTCACGATCTATCGAAAAGGTCCTATTCATGTTCGCTCTATCTCGCATAATAAAAAGTTTTGTAAATGACAGCTGTCAAATTATGACATTTCGACTATAATGTCAAGAGTAAAAAAGTGAATATTTTTCGAATTTACATAGGTTTGCGTGGTTTTTTTCGATTTTTTTTTTTGTTACTTTCTCGCGTTTTGTTTTGTCGATTTACTCTTTTATTAGGTTTGTTCCAGCAGGCTGTCAGAAATAGCTTTGTTCACAGATTAAGTAATGAACTGATTCTGAACTAGAACCGAACTGGTTTGGGATTGTTTTAAAGCGCATGTCCAGTCATTTATTAGTTCTGAATTTTCATTTACCGCCAACGACTTTCTGCAGCTGAGGATGTTTTTAACCTAGCTTTGTGCTTAGTATATTTTTATGGTTAAATTAGATACTATACCATAAAAAAATCCAAACAAAAAGGTAAATCGTTATGGTGTCAAAAGCCACTCGAAGGAATATCGGATTGTCCATAATAAAAGTAGACAAATAAAAAAATAATAATTCAAAACTGCGCTTTCATTCAGGACAACTAATAGATAACATGTACGACAAAATATTTTAAAAAATCGTTAAAATAGCAAAAACCGGATACTAAGGCCGTATTCCGTTTCTCAGGTTGGTGAACCGGCTGGTAAAATGTCGGGAACTACTGGTTGCTGAAAAACTTTGGTTACATACGGAACACGCGTGGTGAGAGAGAGAGAGAAATGATATGACATTTGTCATTGAAAGCTTGGCTTGGGGCTTGGATCTTTGAATATATTTGGAGTTGTTTTTTTAAATAAAAGCTGAAATTTTTCCCTTTTGTGTGTTGTATTTAAGAAAAAAGTAGCTTTCCTTTTTCTGGAAACTCTTTCAATTTTGTGGAGATAAAAATAGAAGAGTTATTTATTCAAGAACTTTTTAGTTCTTCAGAATCTTCTTCTGATGACGATATTGAAGCTAGAGGACCCATGGGTGAGTTTTATTGGTAGCTTAATTGGTAGGATTCAGGCTTTTGGGTTTTATTTTATTTTTATTTTGCAAGGAAAGTAGAAGCTGTATCTTTATCTATTGCTTAAATCTGTCTTATTGTATTCCTTAAAATGAATAAAGCTGGTGATTAAGTAGTACATTTTAAACTGCTTTTAGCAAATAATTCAATGGCAGAATTATTTTAAACCCCTCTATACATATATTTTTGTAATTTTGTGATTTTTTTTTAGTTTTTAGACCTAGGATAGAAGACTACATTGAGTCAACTGTGGATAGGTATGATGACAAGTTATTTAAAAGTAACTTTCGTATGAATAGATCTACATTTGACCAAGCATTAGTTCTTGTTCAAGCAGAAATAGAAAGTGATCCCGATTACATTGGTCATCACACCATTTCTGCCAGAACACAATTATTGTTTGCCATATGGTATTTTGCCACACCTGACTCATATCGGTAAGTAAAAAAATAAAAATTATTTTAATTTCACTCCTGTTTCATATTAATAATACATATTCTTAAACATAAGTTATTCCATTTACTTTCCATAATGTAAGTTATTACAGTTTACAGCCCCTTCTATTTTTTTTTTACTATTTTTATTGAGAATGGTAATTTGATTTAAAATACAACATTTATGTAACTAAATGTGTCTACAATTATGTTAATCCATAATAAAGCTGTTTTGTATTTTTAGTTCAATTTGCAATAAATTTAATATTGGACCGGCAACAGGACTAAGAACAGTTAGGAGGGTAGCTAAAGCTCTTGTTAAAATTGCCCCAAATGTAATAAAATGGCCAGAAGAAGACAGAATTAATGAAGTTGTGGAGGGTTTCAGAGCCAAAGGATTTCCTGACACCATAGGAGCCATAGATGGGACCCATATACCAATTCCTAAACCTAAGAAACATGGCTTGTCCTACATTAACCGGAAAAACGAGAGTAGTATTATTTTACAGGTAATATTGTACCAAGGTTATAAAAATTAAATATTAAAAATTCCATGTTTGGGATTAGTTTTTCACTAAAGGCTAAATTCTCTACTTTATTAGGAGTACATTCTTGATAAAAATTATCTAAGTAAAAATGTTTTTAGTATTCACTGTTCAAAAGAGAAGTATGAATGAACACTTGTAACATTTTAGAGTTACTTTTTAAGAATTATTATTGTCAGACACAAGTTTTTATTTAATAATTTTGCAACAATTAAATTTACCTAGCTTATTTATGAAACAAAATAACATTTGTTTTTAGGGTATATGTGATCATAGAATGATATTCACCAACTGTTACGCAGGGGAAGTAAGATCATGCCATGATTCAAATGTGTTAAAAGGAGCAATGTTTGGGGAAAAATCACCAGTCAGGAAGGTCATGTGTTTTTTCCAAATGAAACACACCTTATTGGGGATAAAGCATACCCATGTGTCCCAAGACTTATGGTCCCTTATAAAGACAATGAGCATTTGACAGATGCACAAAAGAATTTTAATTTTAAGCTTTCATCATGTAGAAGTGTCATTGAAAGAGCATTTGGTATTTTGAAATCCCGATTTCGTTGCTTATTCTATTTAGATGTTAAAAGGGAAGATTGGGCTCCAATATATGTTATAGCATGTTGTGTTTTGTATAACATATGTATTCGTAATAATGATTTTGTTGATGTGGAGAATATTCATATTGAAGAAGATGAACAACCATTAGAGATAAATGAAATGAGAGTAAGAGAGCTGAGCAGACTCGGTCAAGCAAGAAGAAATGATATATGTGCTCATTTATACAACAATTAATAACGGAAAATACGTGTACAAAGTTTGATGACAGACTCCGGACGTCAAAATAAGTCGATTTGAGTAAACTTACCTATGTCCAAAAGTTGATAATAACCAAGATACAGGGCGTTAAAGTTAAAAAAACTCGGTATCTTTTAAATATCTTAGGAACCCTTTAATCAATTTGAATAAAATTTGGGCCACTTATTTAATTTAATAAGGCGCTTAAAAAGCTATGCTTACATTAGTGTTGTTAGGTCCAGTGGCGTCTCAGTGGGTCCCACAGCCAATATTGTGAAAAAAAAGTACGCCACTGACTTTCTTTGAAGTTTTAATATTTTTTGTGATTAAAAAATTGATAATTTAACTTTTTAGTCCCATGTGTTTTCTTTGTATCTGGCTTCGTTTTCAAGAAAAAATATTAAAGCTACTTTAATTTCTTCTAAAAAGTACCCTTAGAAAATATGATATAAAAATAAAAATAAAACAATTATTTTCCTTAAAATAAATAAGTATTTGCGTATTTAATTAAAAATTGTCATTTTCCCTATTTACTAAGGTCAAAATTGGTAATTTTAATATTTTTGGATATTGTTTTATGCTGTTCAGGGCTGCTTTTTAGAATGACTAAACGTGGTTTCAATTTTTTTCTTGAAAACGAAGCGAGATCCGAAGTAAATACAAGAGACTTAAAAGTTGCACTTTTTATTGCTTAATTTAAAAAATTATGAAAACCTCATAAAAAGTCAGTGGCATACTTTTTTCTCAATAATATTGGTTGTGGTGCCCACTGAAACGCCACTGGACTTAATAACTAATGTAAGCATAGCTTTTTAAGCGCTTTATTAAATTAAGTAAGTGTCCCAAATTTTATTTAAATCGGTTAAAGGGTTCCTAAGATATTTAAAAGATACCGACTTGTTTTTTAAACTTTAACGCCCTGTATCTTGGTTATTATCAACTTTTGGACATAGGTAAGTTCACTCAAATCGACTTATTTTGACGTCCGGAGTCTGTCATTAAAAGTTTTACACATATTTTCCGGACACCCTGTATATTAGGTCCAAATATGTATTAGATTTTTATTCTGATGTACTTTAACACCCCAAATATTTTATAATATGTATTTTATTTTAGGATTGGATTAAGAAATGAAAATAAATCATTTATGTAAATTTTGGCATTTTTATTATCATTAAATAGATATTTTTAACAAAATAAATTCCGTAAAGAGTTATTTCAACTATAAAAAATTAACAAAAGTTTAATTCTGTGTACAAAATAAACGTTTCAACTCTCAACAATCCATGTATGGACTTTACAAAAGGCCAAATGGATCAAAAATTTAAATGTTCAATAAAGTTGTGTATGCCTACTGCTTTTACTTCAAAACAAGATTCATGTTGAGAAATTTGTTTTGTTTTGTACAGGGGCTCCAAAAACTACAAAAATGTGAAAATGGACCAAAACAAAACTATTTTTATTTTTACTAATTAGCAAAATGTTAAATAAAAAGGGTTTATAGTCTGTCCAATTTGTGGCAATTTCCGAACTATTTTCATTATTAATACTCTTGGTTTGAAGTGATACAGATGCATTTAATGATGAAGTAGTATTTTGTTTACTTGAAGAGCTGTAGGGTTTTACATATTGTAAATGACTGGGACTCCAAATTTTGGGACTATTTTTCGTATTAAAACTCTCTGCTTCAAGTGATACAGATGTATTTAATGAAGAACTAATGCTTTCTTTATTTGGAAAGCAGTATGGTTTGGTCGAGGGTTTTGTATTTTGGAAATGACTTGGACTCGAAATTTTGGGACTATTTTCCGTATTAAAACTCTCTTCTTGAAGTGATACAGATGTATTTAATGAAGAACTAATCTTTTCTTTACTTGGAAAGCAGTATGGTTTGGTCGAGGGTTTTGTATAATGACTTGGACCTGCCACTGGTTGAGTTTGGTGGTCTGCAAATAAGGGATCTACTTTGCTAGTAATAATATCCGAACGACTCTGTCCAAAAACACTTTTTTTTTAAAGTCTATAGTAATGTTATCATATTTCAAGAAACAAATATGATACATACACAGTTCTCTGGAAATTATATATTTTAATGTTCCCATTGAGCGGGAACAATGCCCGCAAATAAGTATATCTGAATTTTCCATCATCTTTAATGTACTTACATCCATTATTTAATTTTTTAACACGTGTTTAACCCTAACACTCTTCACTTCTTATTTTTTTGAAATAAAAATTTGGATAAAAATTTGACACTCTTGACGTTTAAAACCGGAGCAACCGATGATTTATAGCGGTTGTTGTGGTGACAATAATGACAGCAAATTTTCAGGAACCGTGTTCCGTATCTAACCGGTTTTTCAGGTAACCAATACAAACGGAACAGCAAACCGTAACCAAAGTGACAAACGGAATACGCCCTAAATAATTACCAGCAAAATTTCTTACGATTCGTAATAATTAAGCTGCCCAAAAATCCCTCGTATACTAAATTGCGTTAAAATTAGAGTTGCCGCAAGTTTCTAAAAAATTAGCGTAATTTATTATAAACAAGAATCTGTTCGCTAATGGACGCGTCCCTTTATATGGAGAAGTAAGATTATTATGTACAAGTAAATATATAAATTTATAAGAAATCAAGATTATTTAATTAATCTTTAATATATATACTATAAAATTTAATTCATTTTTAATTTAATATTAAAAATTAAATAGCAAATAATTGCTTACCTGTGGTCATTTTTTCACAATTACCTATGTTTATTGTAGCACAAACAATAACTGACCCGTCCCTTGTCTATGGTAGCACAGTTCGCGGGTAAAGGGGGACAACTCCTAAAAACTAGTTTTGAGATAAAATCGTTTGAAATATTTTATGCATGACGTTAAACATCTATTTTAAAATAGAGGCTGGGTAAAAATCAATTAAAACAAATTAACCAGTAGAAATTCTGTAATAATGTAGAGCCTTAAGAATACAAATGTTTAAAAAAATAATACCAAACCTAAACAGAAAGTTACGTTAAAAATAAGTAAATTATACCCTTTTGCACAAACAAAAAACGATAGAAATTAAAACTTGTTCCCTTTTACTCGGGTAATTCCGGATGTTCAGCTTCTTCAATATCGGGTAATATTTCCAATAGGTCTTTTGCAGTTGGCAAGTTTTTATAAAAATCATGAAATATTTCATCGATGTAAGGAAGGAGCTCAAGTAAGTTATTTTTTTCTCTTCAGTTATGGGATTTGGGTATTTGCACAGTGGTAATTCCTCGATTGTTTTTTACCTCTTTTTGAAAATTCATAGTTTTAAATGGTTCTTTTTCACTATGAGAATTTTTATATTAAAATATTCCATAAGTTCTTTCATACCTAATCCATTTTACGTTTTTCCAAATAAATCGATTCCCTTCTTCGTCATTCTTTCGAAGTTGAAATTGTTTTTTTAAAACATTTGCAAAGTCAACAAATTTTTTTTTCCATTTCAATAGCTCTAAAAGGTTTTATCTTACCACATGACCGAACTAATTGGTACCAATCACGAGGGTGATGTATTGGGGCGCTATATTTGTTTTTTTTCTTTCAATGACTGAGTGATCAGAGTCACATTCCATTCTAGTGTGGCCGAGAATTAAGATTTTATGGTCGACACAAGATAGTGAGGATTTCTGCATAAGAATGAGAAACATTGCCACCATGTGGGAATTTTTATTCTGGCCCCCACAAGTATCTGAATAAAGAGTGACATGTTTTATATTCTTTGGTAGAGAAAGAAGCTCCCTTAACAAACAAGATGTAATTTGGTTAGCACCTCTATTTGAAACGGTTTCGTACCACATATAGCAATTTGTAGTACCTCTGGTACATTCGTGCATCGTTAGGTTATAGGTCCATAACTGCCTTTTATAAAATACTACTGAAGTACTAATGTTTGGCGTGGGTAAACACTGTTGTAAATCAAACCAGGGTTGCCACCTTTTCTGTTTAGAAAATCGGGACAGAACTGACAGCCAAAAATTTCAAATATTATAAAATTGATTTTAAAAAAACTACTCTTTTAGATGTATCTACATTTTATTATATTTACCTAAAAGTAAAAACTAAATAATATTATTTATTAGAAATAGGATCCAAAAAAAAACTTAACCTAACCACATTCTAATACATTTGACTATTTAACTACATCTAAAAAGAAAAATTAGTATTTCTAGTTTACTTAAATTTAAGAAAGGTACCAGGTACACTATATACTAATGCTAACTAAATAGAAACGCTAAAAACTAAAGTTATAATTTTATTTATTTTTAAAAGAATACTTTTTATTTGATTTTGCTGCCAAAATAAGAGGTTGATCATTTTTAATCTTCTCTACGAATTCCGCACAATTTAAATTGAAGTTATATGAAATTTGAAGTTCGGTTTTAATTAAATCCACTGAACATCTATTTCTCGTGTTTGTCCACTTTAACGACATCGATGAAAATATTCGCTCGACATAGGCATTAGATGGTGGAATACTTAATAAAAAAGAAACTATTTTCAACAATGAGGGCATTTGAATTGATGTAGCTTTGAAAATAGATTGCCATTTATTTATAATTGTTATGTTCTTTTCACAAATTTCTTTAAGGAAAATTTTTATAATGGAGTATTCATTAAATAATGTATAAACATCTATTTCATCTAGTTTTAAAACATTTACAATTTTTAATAGATCATTAAAAGAAAATTCTTTTTTTAAATTTAATGGCTGTATTATGAAAAAAATATTATTTTCATAAAAATCAAAATTTTTTCCAGATAATTTATTGCCCGAGTTAAAACCAACTTAAAATCATTAATTAAAGTTGTTTGTTCCGTAGGTTTTAGGTTCTTGATATTTTGCATAGCATAGGATCCAAAAAATTCTTCTTCTAAACGGCTCTCTAAACTTTTCTTGAAATTCGACATAATATCAAATAATTCTGTAGATGTAGTAAATTCATTTTGTAAAATTAGCGAGACTTTCTCAAAAACGGGAAATAAATTGGCACAAAAATGTAAGTAAATGACTGTCTTGGAATGTAAATAAGCGTCTACGTCACTTCCTTCCTCATATTTCTCAATTTCGAGAAGTTTTTTAATAGGTAAGAGACATTCATTGCCCAATGAAATAAAATAGGATAATATTGCAGGGTAGTTTTTAAGAAGTCGCTGAATAGCAGGCCTTAAAGATAACCATCTTGTTGGAATATGTTTTAACAATTCTTGCCATTCTAAATCTACAAACTCAACAAATTCCTTTAAATTTTCCCTTCTTGAAGCACTAGAACTAAAATGGTTATAAATTTTTAAAATAATTGTTTCAACATCAACATTTAATTGCTGAAGAGAAAATTTAAACGTATTGTTAACAACATGTGCCAAACACCCATTTTTAATTAACCGAGAATTTTTTTCTCTTAAAAGAGTGTAACCAGATCTATTTTTCCCGAAATTTGCGTTTGTGTTGTCAGCACTAAAAGCAGCGAGATTTTCTATTTTTAAATTTACTCTTTCTAGTGCTTTGGTAACAGAATTGGCAATTGCATCAGCCGTTTCTGAAGCTTCCTCAAAGAAATCCAGTAGTTTGGATTGAACACCTTTTTCAATTGAAAAATATTGTAAGCAGATGGGATACATTTTTCTGTTTCCTTTGTTAGATGTATCCGTTGCTACAGAAAAATAATTATAAACCCCCTTTTCGCTAATTAAATCATTTAAAATATATTCTACAGACTTTGGCCCCAAAATATTTTTAACGATATTTTCCGCTTTAGTTCTCCCGCAAGACATTTTTTTACAAATATGTGAGTCATACAGGATTTTCGGAAGAAGTTTTATTCCGCAATCTAAAGAATTATAGGATTGATTGTGTTTAACACAATGAAAAATTTGTGCTAACTCGGCTATTATCACATTACTAGTGTTTTGTATGTTTTTGTTATCAACAAAAAATGTTGTTAGTATTTGTGACTTTCCCGCATTTTCACGTCTTTTATGTTCATTTCCATCCTTATGGTGTTTAATGTCACTTAAACCGCCATGAGAAATAGAAAAGTCTTTTTTACAAATAATGCACCGGGCATATAGCTCATTTGATGTACCTGCAACCCATGGAAAATCATCTTGCCAAACTTTCCTATATTTGCAAAGCCTCTTTTTCTTTTTAGGATTGGGTGGACTTAAAGATGGATCTACGTATTCTTTTTGTTCTCTAGACTCTGTAGAATCAGAAGAAGATTCACCATCTTGCGCTTGTGAAGTCGATGGTTTACGTTGTGGTACCAAATACTTCCTCAAGCTCATCTTTTCATGCAATCTAAAAAATAATGAATACAGATATCTTTCATTTTAAATCTAATTAGAGTAAAAGAACCACATCCTATCTAATACTATTTTCAGAATAAAATATTCTTAAAATGCTAAAAAGAAATCTTTTTGAACCAAAAAAAACTACAAAAATACAACTAAATTTACTAGATACAAAAATATAACTATTGAATAAAATGGTTTTATCTTACCTTTTATAATGCCCTAATGAAACACACACGTATTTTTTTATTTTTTAAAAAAATCAACTAGCGTCAAATCAAAGTTAAAATCGTGCTTGCCGTGATAGATTAACAGAACCGTTTAGTTCAAAAAGCCCTGAACTACTAACTGAGAAAAATAACAAAAATAATATATTAATTCTATTCAACGGGGAATCTCCCGGCTAGCCAAGACGTTAAGCGTTGTTGCCAACTCTGCGACCCGCTTTTGTTCGAAGCACTGATGCAGATTTTTTTAATAATTTGTTTTTAATTTTTTTCGGGGCAATCAGCCAAAATCGGGACATATGATCTTAAACTGGGGACGCGGGACTTTAGTGGTAAAATCGGGACTGTCCCGACCAAATCGGGACGGGTGGCAACCCTGAATCAAACGTATATACGGCTTTTGACTCGTCACTCTTGCTGGATTCTATATCTTTTCGTTTGGCTTCATATGCAGCTTCTGCATTATTTTGATGATTTTCTAAATCCTGCTGCAGTTCTTTTCGTATTGCTGAATTTTGCGCTTGATTACTGATTAACTGATTTAGTTTGTCACAGTTTTGACAAGTGTCCTTGGCGTAACTTTTGATGCTTATATTCATTGTATGAAAAATGGTCTCATAGACTTTGCGACTTACTGGTTTTTTTGTTCCAAGCCATAATTTGTATTCGTCATAAAGTCGAGCAAGAGTGTAAAAAGAAGGAAGAAATTTTCGGTCTCCAGTTTTCTCCCGACAGTAGTGGCTTTCATATGCAGGAATCAATAAAATATGCTCCTTAACTTTTTCTATATCAGCTCCACTTGTTTTGTTTGGTGGTTCGTGGCAACCTCTTTGATCGTCACTTGTTAATCCTGATTTCATGGTTTTTTTATAACATTAGTTATAAACTTGTTTGATATATCAAAAGTTTTACGAAAGCAAGCTTTACATACTTCAATCAGCTTACCATCGTGTTTAATATGATATTTAAAATTCCAATTGCGAATTTTTTGCGGTTGTGTTTTCTGAGAATGTTTTTTAAATTTGTTAATCAAACTAGCAGTGTATAAAACCCTCTTATTATGGTTTTCATTTTTCCAATACTCCTCAAAAATGTCTGCTTGAATTTCTTTACTTACAACTCTCATACAACCTTTTCGACAACTATCCAAGTTTTTATGCTGACGCTTGGCTATAACTTTACCTGACTTAGTTTTGTACTCCTGTCCTAAATTCCGTTTTTCTTTCTCTCTTGTCGACTTTTTCTTGTGTCTCCTTTAAACAGTCTGTTTTTCTTTTCATTTACTGCCACTTTGGCCAATGATGGGCTAGACTGTTTAAGTTTTTGCTGACGCATTTTAATTTTTTTTTGGAGTACCTTTAAGTTTAAGTCTTCTGAATCTGTTGAGTTTTCTTCTGGAACATAATCTTTGTCCTTATCGCTATCATCTACGTCGCATTCAAAATCATCAAAGATGTTATTTTCTTCCATGCAGCTTAAATAACGATTGTCTTTATTTTCACTACGTTCCAGAAAATTTTTGTTTTCAGTTTTGCCTAAATTTAAATTTTCATTTAATGCCGGATACTCTGTTAAACTTAGTAAGCTTGAATCTAAAAAAAAAACAATACTAAAATATATCATAAAATTTTAAAAAATGTATACAAATGCTAAAAATTTACAAATTATTTTAAAATGTCGTACCCTTGCCGTTGGTTGTTTCAACTCGTAATGCTTCTTCAATAAAATCTGAACATGGCACAGAGTTCGGTGAGCTTGAGGCTGTAAAAATTAAACAATATTTTAACGTCTTATTGGGTTTAAAAAAATTTTCTTAGCAAGTCGAAAAATTTCAAAAATATTTTAGTTATACCATAACTAGCAGCAGGAAAATTAAACAGACACCCTTTTTCAGCTTGAACAGCGCCTTCCATAAAATCTGAATATGGACCAGTGTTTGACCAGTGAGATTAAAGCTGCAAAAATTAAACAATATATTGGTAAGTATGGTTTATCAACTTTCCAAAATAACTTTTTTGATTAGTCCAAAAATTTAGAACATTTAATTTTTAAAAATCTTACCATTATTATTAGCCAAAAAAAGCTGGACGAACACCCCGTTTCAGCTCGTACTGCATCGTCAATAAAGTTTGAACACTGAGCTGAGTTTGTTGAGCTTGAATCTATAAAAAAATCAGTTTGAAATTATTATAACGGCTTATTAAGTTATTTTGTTTTATGTAAACCCTAAATATACCTACAAGGTTCTTACTATTTTGTTGGAGTTTTTGTGTGGTTATTCAAAATTTAAGACAGACAAACGTGCATAAAGAGTTAAGTCCTAACATATTTTGGTGGTAAAGGGGACATTTTAATTAACAATATTAAAGACACAAAAACACTTTTATTACTACTTGGAGTTTAACACACTAATTTAATATGTTTGTATTATTTTCTTACCTTGCCCAATGCCAGCTCTGGCACGCAAATTTGCTAAAAAGTCACTTCGTTTAGAACTCATAACCTCACTATTCCACTATTATATTTTATTATATAATACGAAGAAATAAGTTTATTATGCGAATAAAGGAAGGAAAAAAATGTATTTGCTCTACGTTATTCCTTTTTGTTGTTTAAAGTTTATTTTAAAAATGTAAAAATCACACAACCCTGAAGCACGTGCCTATGTAATTCAAGTAAACAAAACAATGTGCAAAGCGATACAACTCGCCCACATTAAAAAACATGATTGTGAAAAGAGGGATAACTATACTTGTGGCTTTTTCCACGAAAGCAAAAAGAGAGTGCCAAAGGTGATATCTCGAGTTATATCTCTGCACACATTTAAATAAAGTTTATATCCTTTGGCACAATAGTTCATTAACATAAAAATAAACGTAAGACAGTTATACCCTTTTGCACACAAGTAGTTACCGCTTTGGCATATTCAAAAGTCAACTTATCTCATTTTTCACATTTTCGGACTTATCCCCCTTTACCCGCGCAGGTGCGAGTTGAACTATTAATGTCCATTGTACGCCTTGCAGACTTAGTCACAAAAACTTTTCGCGCGTAATTTGTGTGTTACCATTGGCTAAAATATTTAACGACTTTTCGCGGGGTTTTTATTCAACACCGATTGGAGAACCAAAATATCGACTGTTGCTACCCGCTTTTGCTTTCTCTCTTCTTCTTCTTCTTTGGTTATGGAGTTGGTTGCCTCTTCAGCGCCATTAGATTCGACTTTAGAAGACGAGTTGTGTTTGCTGATTTCGCGGGGGAATCAAGATGTATTTAAGACATTGTTGTTTAAAATATATGATATTCAATGGAGCACCTTTGATAAGTTTGCAGAACACAAGCTCTTGATTTTTTCAAGATTAGAAACTTTTAAATTACTCAATAGTATATCCTCTATTTAAAAAACAGGTAAAATACAAAAATACGTAAGAATGTTTAGTAACAATTAACTACTAGGATCTGCGTAATGTTTGGCTGTCTAAATGTTATAAAGTATTTCTTTATATAGACTACTCGAATGAAAATCAGCGTTTTAATAGAATGTATCCAACTTGACGACCTTCAAAATAGTGTAGTTGAGTTAGAACCGTATTCATAGTGGTGTCTTAAGGTGTTCTTAAACCTTGAGGCACCCTTAAAGGGTACCTCAAGGTATAAGGACGCCTTAAGACACCAGCATGAATACGACACTTAAACTAATTTTAACGAGGACGGAATATCAAATATTTAGCCATTAATTATACTGATTATGCTTAACGGTTTATTGAGAGAAAAAGTTAAAACTAGTTATAACTTTTTTATGCTAAACAAAGCTGATTAGTTTTACTTCTACCAGTTTATTAACCTGTAAGTAGTCTGAAATAAACATTCAAAATGAAGTTAGCCACATAAATTTTAAACAAATTGGTATTCGTTTCAGTTTTATCAGTTTGTGCACTGATCATGCCTCAAAAAAAAATATCTCTATTGTAGCTGACTATACATTAAACCGATTTTGCATTTTGATAGGTATATTTCATATTAAAAAAAGTTTGGCTTACTTTAAGAATTTGTGGGAGTTAAGACTTGATTATCCTGATTTTCCATCTACGAAGTCTTGAAAAGCAATAAGACTGGAAAGGTTAAAGCTGGCGAATTGCCTTTGTAGTAGAGCCAAATAACTAAAGGCAATCTTGGCCTGTTTCAAGATCGTTCGACTAGGTAAGGTTGCCTCGTTAGCCTTGTAACATGGCGGACCATACGTCACATATGTATTTTGTTCATTTTTTAATGAAGTTTTTTAACAGTATAGTTTGTGTTTTTTGTCAATATTAAAGAAATACTTCTAACGTTTTATGACGTCACATCTCCCATTTTTCGGCCATATTGTTCAGTGCCGGAGATATACTGTTCATTATATTAGTAGAACAACCGTTTACACAACAGTTTTTAATTGTTATTTAGTTGTAAATTCTTTTACTTTAAATAAAAAACATTTGGAATTACATTTTTCAACAAATATCACTTGCAAAAACAATGCAAAATGAAATGCGCAAATTCTAGACGCCATGGCGCGCCACTGGATTGATCTTTAGCTTTGATTTTTACCCACTCTTTCCAACTTTTCTCCGAGAAGTGCCCTTCCTTGCGTCCCCGACCTCGAACCGCCTAAAAGTTGAGGATATGTCGCAACCTTATAAATATAAACTAACCTTGCTCCAGAGTCGCTTTCCAGTGACGCAAATAGAACGCTCCCGAGTAGCTCAGGAGCATTAAATTTCGTTCTACTTTATGGCGTTCCAGTGACGGAAAGTGTTATGCACCTGGGTAGCTTTCCAGTGACGAAAATTTTTATGCGTCACGCTCCAGGGCTTGAAGCTCTTGAACTGCTCTAAAAAGTTAGTCACTGGAACGCATGCTTAGACAAGGAAAGAGAAATACTTTTAGAAATTTTAAAATTTCGATGTTTTTAACGTTTCTTGGCTTTATAATAATAATTTCTTTTAAATATCTAATTCCATTTTAAATAAATAATTTTAAAAAATCCATCCTTAGCAAAAAAAACATATGTGAAGCACAAAAACCAAAAGAGGGTTGATGCATGAGGAGCAAGGGGAAAGAAAAACGGGGTAGCTCAGGTGCATAACACTTTCCGTCACTGGAACGCCATAAGGCAGAACGAAACGTCACTGGAAAGCCACTATGAACTACTCCGTTTTTCTTTCCCCTTGCCCCTCATGCACCAACCCTTCTTTTGGTTTTTGTGCTTCAAACGTATTTATTTAATGTTAAGGATGGATTTTTTTAAAATTATTTGTTTAAAATGGAATTAGATAATAAAAAATATTATTATTATAAAGCCAAGGAAGGTTGAAAAAAACGAAATTTTAAAAATTCTTAAAGTTATCTCTCTTGCCTTGTCTAAAAATGCGTTCTAGTGACTAACTTTTTATAGCAGAGTAGTAGACTATGCGGCACTTTAACCAGACAGACACCGTCGACGTCACAGGCGACGCCTAGGGTACAGCGCATGCGCAGGATCTCTGACGTCAGCGCGCAGGTCTCGGGCAGCGATATAGCGCGCAGATCCGTGCCAGGCTCAGCTATTTGAAAAATGACGAAAAATACTTGGTATGATGACGTAATAGGAATCGGCGCCATATTTAGGGTGTAGTTCCCACGTGCTAGATAGGGTAGTTTTCGTAACCATCAATGACGTCATCACCTAACCATATTCAGAACGACCTATAAATTAATTAATTAAAAAGTCTCGCCAGCGCCGGGAGTCGAACCCGTACCACCTGCGTGAGAACCCAACGCCATATACCACTAGGCTATTGGAGGATCTGATAATTAAATGGTAAAAGGTGTACCACAAACAGAAAAATGTTAATTTTTAAAATGCGTCAATAAAACCGCATTCCGATCAAAATCTAAAAAAATATGAAACTAAAGTAAACAAAAAATATATGTCACATCCGGCAGGTGGTATAGAGAAAAAACAATGTTTTAATAAAAACCACATAATTTGCAATTAAATTAAGATCAACATCCGGCATGCGGTTTAATAAAATATACCTTTAACAAAAATTCAAAAGAAAATATTTTAAAAAGAAATTTAGTACTTAAGCTTTAATCAAATATTAATACAGGGGTGTGTACAGAGTAAATCCACTAACATGTTAGGGCCGTATTCATAGATGTTACTTGAAGGCCGCCTTAAGGACGCCTTTCTCAAGGCTGCCTCAACTCTTCCTTACCTTGTCGATTTCATAGTCACATTTTAAACCTTCCTTGAGTAGGGAAGTTCTTAAGGATGAGTTGATTTGACAACATTGTATTACTGTCAAATTTATAACCCCACTTTAGTGTTTTGAGAATTTTGTGCTTACAACGACTTTTTATATTTAAATTTTATTTTTGTTTGTTGAATATATGGGATTAAATTAGATTGTATTTTTGGGTTCTTTGTGTGTCATTTGTTTTTTAATATGTCGGAGGAAAGAAAATTTTATTCCGACAGAGAAAAGCATTTACTTATTAGTTTAGTAGACAATTACAAATTAATTGTGGAATGTACAAAAACTGATGGGACAGCATTAAAAAGTAAGCAAGAAGCTTGGGACAAAATTTGTAAGTCCTATAATTCTAATGATGTTTCCAAGCGCACTGTCAAACAACTTAAAAAACTGTGGGACAACATCAAGCAAAAGTAAGTTTCTTTTTTTTTAATTTTTACTTATCTAATTTTTCTTAACAGTTGGCATAAAAATGCTAAAATTTTATTAGGCAAGTGTTAACAGATTTTCTAGTAATTTTGTTGCTTAACTTTAAGAGTTCAGAATCTAATTGGCCATCAGTTTTAAAATCATAAAATAAAAAGTCCAATACTTGTGAAGTTGGATAGACATGGCCTTATTCTTTTTTTTATGTTTACATGTTTTATATATTTACATGTATATATATTTTTAACAATCAGATTAGGAAATTCTGATAACTTTTAATATTACATAATAACTTTTTAACAGGACGCGAAAATCAGATACGGAACGAAAAAATTATATATTAAAAACTGGAGGTGGACCACCACCTGAACCGGAAAATGATCCAATGGCAGAGAGGGTTCGATCTATTGTACCATATATCGACTTGGAAATATACAATCCTATGATAGCGTAGCAACTTTTCAAAAAAAAGAAAATATTGGTAAGTTTTTTTGTTGCAGTAGATTCATACATATAATATGCCATCTTACCTATAATATGTCCTCGAATATGTCATATCATAGAAATGCACTAAGATCAACTTATTTTAGATTTGAAGAACCAAGAATTAAACAAAGAAAATTGTGATGATGTCATTACATCAATTCTTTTCGACCCTAAATATGGCAATAGAAAAGATGAAGGTACCAAAAGTAAGTAATACAGATAATTAGGAATGTTTTTGTTATACCTATAGTTTATGTATTTATTTATTTATTTAATTTATTATTATAGATTTGAAAACCCAAGAATTAAACACAGAAAATAGCGATGATGCCATTACATCAATTCTGTTTGACCATAAATATAGCAATAGAAAAGATGAAGGTACCAAAAGTAAGTAATATGGTTAATTAAGAATGTTTTTTATGCCTTTGGTTTATATTTTTATTTATTTAACAACGGGCGATTTGCCCAATATAAGGTCATGCAGAACTTTTTAGAAAGAATAACCTTTTTTCGTAAAATCAATAATAAAAAAGTTTTCCATATGGTGCGAACTTACGTAGACATGCTGTAGATATATGTATATATATATATATATATATATATATATATATATATATATATATATATATATATATATATATATATATATATATATATATATATATATATATATATATTTATATGTTTTTCAAGGTACAGTTGGCTGTGTTGAACCTAGTAAATCAAGGAAACGAAAAACTAGTGATTCTTCAATAAAAGATACAAAAGAATATCTACACGAGGAGGCAACATTGAGACGAATAAAATTGGAGGAATCAATAGTGCAGCAAAAAGAGCTTCATTTATTAAAATTAGAAGCAGCTGAAGCTAAAAAAAATATTGGGAAATTAAAACCCAGTTAGAATTAGACAAAAAATAGAGGGAGTGTAGTCTTCTTTTTTCTTGGCAGTTTATTTTATTTATAGTAAGTTTATTTTGTTACTTGAATTTAATTTTTGTTTAATTAATACCTAATTAGGTATAGGATTATTTATGTTGTTTTCTTTATTTTTTTCTTGTTATTAGAGTTTCAATTTCATTTTATGAATACTGGGTTCTATATAGGATAATTTATGTTATTTTCTTAATAATTTATTTGTCTTGTTATCAGAGTTTAAATTTTGTTTTATTAATATAAATTAAGATTGTTTATGTTGATCTCTTTATTTTCTTTTTGTTTTCTTATTAGAGATTTAATTTTTGTTATAATGCAGTGTTTTTTTAATAAACATGCATTTAAAATACTTTCTTTTATTCTTGTGGCCCTATGTAATTCTTAAGTTATAAGTATACGCCATAAAAACATTAAAATGTGCAAAAAAACTGCCCTTCAAACAAAAAATATTTATTGCTTTCAAAAATATCTTATATATCTAATAGTGTTAAATACTGTTTAATTATAATATACAGGGTATCCAACCGGCAAACTTTAAGGGGTTATTCTACATTGAAAAAAATCATATGAACATATCGCTGCTTTCCGGAAAGACCGGCACAACTAAAAAAATAACATTTTTCAGTAAGGGCAATTAAAACATTTTAGAAAAAAGTATATCATGTAATTCCGCTGTCAATACAGATAGCGTAATTATTTTTTCAGAATATATAATATAATTGTAGACTCTTTACTTTGTATTATGTATATTACGCTATCGTTTAGATTTTTTGAAAAAATCATATTATAAATTACTAAATGTGAGGGTCTTTCCCTAAAAGTTTAATTACATTTTCATAATATTTTTGTTAATATCAAGAATATAAAAGACTATTTTTTCAAACTACTTATTTATTTTCTATGATTATAAAATGACTAATACAAACTACTAAAATTAGGATGAATAATTCCAACATAACAAAATAATAAAATATAAACAACACTAAACTTGTAGACTAAAAACAAACCTTCAAATATCATTGGATTATAAGAATGAAATAGAACCTATAGGTTTTTATAAAAGTTTTCATACAAACATGGAACGATATTTTTTGTATCAATGAAAGTATACCTGTCTTTTTGGATCGGATATTCCAGTTTTCTTGTTGTATGCTTGTTTAAGAAGTTTTTTATCAAAATGATCTAAAGATCGTCTGGACAAAATATTGATGGGTAAAAAATCTTCTTCTTGATAAGAATTTTTGTAATAGAAACGTCCAGTGCTGTTCTTTTCTACTTTAAAGACTTTAATTTCAGAAATTTTTACGAGATTACCATCTTCACTTTTGTAAGTATCTTTAATATCCATTTGCAAAGTTAAGTCTTTACGGTCAAGAAAATTGACATGAGACATTTCCTTTACACTGTTTTCAATTACAGAATGAATATTATCTGCATTATTTTGCGTGTGTCCCTTTATTAGATACTTGTGGGTAATGGTGTTAATGTGATCTAACTTTGACACTGCATACAAGTATAAAGCAAAAATAAATATGTTTTTGTTTTGTCCCGCGCACTTATCGGTGTAGAAAATTACATCAATATATTTTTTATCTTTTGCAGCGTTTTCTTTCAAACCATTCAAGTAATCCCAAATACAAGACCCGATTTCATTCGCACCTCTTTTGGCTTCCCCTTCGTGCCATACATAGCAGGAAGCATCTTTTGGTGAGCTTGCAAAAGTCAAATTATACACATTTAATTTGGATACGTAATAGAAGCTAGAAGCATTTCCAACTGGACATGGCAAAGTTGCCTGCAGATCATAAGACACGACACATTTTCCTTCATTTTTATCAAGTTCCCTTCCTACACAGATCTTTTTCTGTAATATGTGTTTCATATTTCTCTTGAATTTGGGCTTTTTGTTCTTCGGATGCATTTTTGTATTCAACACAAAGATCACATTGATCTTTCCTAGGAATGAAAAATGATATATTGAATTCCCGAGTAAAAACATCATAATAGGTTCGATAAGATGCATAACCACTATTTTTACTTTGACACCATTCTTGGTAGTCTCGGTGCAGATCAGCAATCGTTTTTGTTCCTTCGATGTATTCTTTCTCGGTTTGGGCACGGCAGTAATGGCTCTCTACCGTTGGTATGGATCTTATATGGTCTCTAATCCCATCCAAAACATTGTGCTGTGTAGATGGAGGATTATGATGTTTTCCTCTTAATTTCCCTAGTTTAATTCCGTCGGTTTTTTGTTTTTCTTGCTTTTAAATTGCCGTTCTTATAGTTCTTGTGGTTATTTCTAATGTCGTAATAAAAACTTTCTACAAACTCGGAATTCTTTGCCACAGATCCGGAAATAAAATGCATGATTTAAACGACGACGTTTCTCTGGATTTGGGTACCTGTATTTAGGATTTATTTGATTCGTAGATGAAGCAATAAATGCCCTTTGCATTTGCAAATCTTTTAAACCCCAATATTCCTTAAAAATAACTTCTCTGGACTCTTCACTGATTTTAGCTGTGCAATGCATTTTGCATTTATCGTCACATGGCGGTAGAATTTTCCTTGCATCTCGCGTTACTTGAATTTTCACTTTTTTTCATCTTGTTTTGTTAATTTTATTGATTGATAAGCTTGTCCAGAGTTGCGTAGTCGCTTAATTTCATTTTTTTTTTCCAGTTTGCGTTGTTGTATTTTCTTTTTCTTCCTCTCTTCTTGGGATAATTTTCATCATCACTGGTATTATTTTCCCTGCCTTGATTTTCGACTTATGTATGAGATTCCTCTTTAAGTTCAAATGGCACTTCATAGTTCGGATCCTTTTCTGACCCCCTAAGCCAAAAGGCTCAGAATCGCTAGTAGAAGATTCTGAAGAACTATCAAAATTAACCAATTCATTTGATTGAAATGTGGCATTATATTCTTTGTATTGTGATGATGGGCCTGGCGTTTCTAATTTCGGTTCTTCAGGTTTCAGCGGATAATCACGAGCTTCGGAAGTCTCGGATATTTTATAATTAATATTCGAACCTACGAAATAAAATCGATTAACTAATTTGCCAATTATTTATTTACCTTAAATGATCAATTTTAACTTACCTTCCTTTTCGCAGACTTCAATGTCCAATTGAGTAGACAATTTACGCTCACCAGTTTTTTCATCTGTGACACTCACATTTTTCTTATTGCTTATGGATAGCTCGTCAGAATACGACAATGACTGTTCGTTTATTTGAACAGCTGCTAAAATAGAATCAAAATAATCTGATACAATAGTAATTACGATTGTTACACACTTGTAATGACAAGTGATTTAAAATTCAATAAAATTACTTTAGTTTCTTTTTCTAATTATATGCACAATATTTTTATTTTAAACTAAAACCAGTAATATAAGTGCTTACCTTCGTTTTTGCAAACTTCAATATTCCATTAAGTAGACAATTTATTGTTACCATCTTTATTATCTGCCACACTCAGATTTTGTTTGCTTAATATGTTACTCGTGTGTAGTTCATCAGAAAAATGCAACTCTTCGCTGTTTTGAATGTCTGCTAAAATAGTGTCAAAATTATATAATAAAACGGTACCTAATTACGATTATTGTTACACAAACTCCTTAAAATTCAACTTTACTTTCTTTTTATTTCAAACTTACACTAGCAATAAGTGTTTACCTTGAATTTCGCACTCTTCAATTCCCACTTCAGTTTGATTTTCGTTAGATATTTCGTCTCTTGAAGAATGTATACATGAGTTAATTTTCCAAATTGGTTGATCAATGTTGTGTATTTCGAGGTTCTGTTTAGTAAGTTTCATTATCAATGATTTTCTTGAATTATTATCCATATCCAGTGTTTAAAAAAATAAAATAAAACAAAAAAATATGTTTAATAATTTACAAGAAAAACTGTCACAACTGAGAATGTGTCAATCGATTATTTGATTTTTTCAGACAAGCCTGACAGAACTAGAAAAAAACGAGGTCATAAATCAAATTATTCTGCTCTTTTAAATGTTTATTTCGGTAAAAACAGTTCCAAGTCAAAATGTGACAGTATTGTCTAAATAAAGCTATAATATGTGACTTACCTTTTTAACCAAAAATGGCACAAATCAAAATAGGACGATATTGTCTGAATTAAACACAAATCACTGGTGACACAGTTTGTTTTGAGACGGTTTTCATAGAAAAGCGCGAGGAGCTTTCTTCAAATGATCCGGATGTACTGAGATGAGACGTTACTGCGCGAATTGAAATGAAAGATTTTGACAAGTGACAACACTGCGCCATGCGCGTTTGGTGGTAATGCACTGGGTTCAGTTTGTGACATTTTTTCCGGTAATAGTACAGCTAATTATTGGTCTAATGGTACGAAAACCTCAAAAAGAGATTTTTGAGTTGTGCCGGTCTTTCCGGAAAGCAGCGATATGTCCTAAACATCTTAGTTTTTGGACTATGGGGTGTTAAAAAAAAGTTTTTTTTAAGCTTTAAGCTTTTATATCAATTAGGATATTTTTAAAAAAATTGCAAAATGTCTTCTATGTCTCAGAAGATATTTTTTGACGTACTAGAAAAAAATACATTTTTACCAGTATCGTCCATAAGGGGTTAGGGTAAATATTTTTAAGAAAAGGATGGTACGCAACTGAATTTTTTAAAAATAAAAACATTTTTTGAACTCCCGTTTAGTTTAGAACAAATTTGATCTCTTGCCTTTTTCTTGTTAGCTGAACGGTTTTTGCATACAAAAATAAAAACCATTTTTTGGCATGGTTATTTCATATTGCTAATATCAAATTCTACAGTAAAAATATCCTTTGTTATTTATTATTTAATTAGATAGGGATTTCACCATGCCAAGAAATGGTTTCTATTTATTTACGCGAAAACCGTACATCAAACAAAAAAACAAGAGATCAAATTTGTTCTAAACTAAACGAGGATTCAAAAAATATTTTTATTTCAAATGCAGTGGCATACCATTTTTTTCTTAAAAATATTTACCCTAAACCCCTTATGGACGACACTTGTAAGAATTTATTTTTTTCTTTTATGTCAAAAAATGTCTTTTGATGCATAGGTGATGTCTTACAAATATTTTGATTGGCATAAAAGTTATTTAAAGGAAATGGTAATTTTTTCAAATTTTTAACACCTCGTAGTTAAAGACATTGAGGACCTATGTCCATATGAAGTTTTATTTCTTATTTTTCATTGTAGAATCACCCCTTAAAGTTTGTCAGTTGAATTACTGGACACCCTGCATAATATTTAATTTGCAAAATGAGTTAATATAAAAGCCCTTCGATAATGAAGAGCATCTGCATTTGGGTTATCAATAATATGATTGTCCAAATTTCTCTCTTCATTTTCAGCATGATCGTCAATCTCCTCCATTATATTTTCTTTTTGTATCGCCACATTATGCAGCAATGCTACAGCACAAATGATGGCTACAGATGTCTCTAGTTTAGTTTCCAACACTCGCCTTAGACAAGGAAATCTGCGCTTCATTATACCAAATGTTCTCTCTATAATGTTCCTTGTCTTTTTGTGTGCAACATTATACCTGTGCTCAGGTCTTGTCACAGGATTAACCACAGGTGTTAATAAATATCTTTGACAGGCATACCCATTGTCTCCTAATATTTTTCCTAAAATTTAAAACACAAAAAATATATGTTTGAAGGCTAGTACACATTATCTATGGTAATAAAAAAGGACATTTACCTGGTATTTCATTATTCTCATACTTGACTCTTAATGAACTTCTCTGAAAAATTACATTGTCATGCATGGAGCCTGGGTATCTCACTACAATATCAAAAATTTCAAATGATGGCCCACAAGCAACCTGTAATGAATATCGTTTAGTAAATTATAGGAATAAGATTAAACTAATAATTAGGCTTCATTTTTAAGTAAGTTATTATTATTAATATTTTACTGAAAACAGGACTTATACAAAATTTTACAATTTACAAAAAAAACTTTTTAATTATAATATCTTGAGTCTATTTTACCTGCACATTTAAAGAAAATGTCCCCTTTCTATTCCTAAATACTTCTGCATTAGGCCCTCCAGGATTTCTAATTGGAATATGTGTCCCATCTATACAAGAAGACACACCTGGGAAATTTCCAAGTTCAAAAAATTTTGCCATATTATTTTGAATTTCTGCGGCATCTGGGAATTTGACAAAATTCTGCAAATTACCTGCAAGAACCTCAGACACTCTACATATTATCCGGGACACAGTTGGTTGTGACACACCGCGAAGGTCTCCACAAACCACCTAAAAAGTTTAGAAGTTTATTTCATATACAAACATAAACAATCACTTTTTTAATTACCTGGAAGTTACCAGTTGCATAAAATCTTAATGCAACCAACAGTTGGTAAATTGGGGGTATTGGTAAACCTCTATTACTTTCTTTGCTTAAAGCATCAGAAACTAAAGGTAACAGAACGTCCCTTACAGTTTCTTTTAAAAATCGATAACGATATTTAAAATCTGTATCTTCATAAAAAGTGAAGGGATCCTCTACATTTCTGATGTATCTTTTTGGTATTCTTCCCCTTACCTCCTCTTCATTATCTTCCACAATCTCTATAAATTCTAGAAAATCTTCAAAATTCATTTTTTTCCTTTAGTATTTTGTGTTTTTAACTGTAAACAAGCCAAACGGACTCACGAGCAACACCTTCAGCAAAAACAGAAAAAGGAAAACACAATGACATAACATAATGTCATTGAGGAAAACATAAAACATAACCTTAAATTTTTTCAAGGTATCCTTAAGGAAGGTCAAATACTTCCTTACCTTTAAGGAACCCTCAAGGCGTATTTAGGTCACTATGAATTGAAAAACGATACCTAAGGGTGCCTCAAGTTGTAAGGACGCCTCAAGGAAGCACTATGAATACGGCCCTTAATAAATTTAAATAAATATACAAGCAGCCCGCTAAAAGTATATTATACAGGGGTTGTCAAAATAAAAATCGCCAGCCTAAAAACAAATAATACTAAATATACTGAGTATATAGTTATGCAATAAATATACATACCACCAAGAGTATATTATACAGGGTTGTACAGAGTAAATCTACTAACATGTTAATAAATTTAAATAAATATACAAGCAGTCCGCTAAAAATATATTATACAGGGCTTATTAAATAAAAAATCGCCAACTTAAAAACAAATAATACCAAATATACTGAGTATATAGTTATGCAATAAATATACATATCGCCAAGAGTATATTATACAGGGTGTGTGTACAGAGTAAATCCACTAACATGTTAATAAATTTAAATAAATATACAAGCAGTCCGCTAAAAATATATTATACAGGGCTTATTAAATAAAAAATCGCCAACTTAAAAACAAATAATACCAAATATACTGAGTATATAGTTATGCAATAAATATACATATCGCCAAGAGTATATTATACAGGGTGTGTGTACAGAGTAAATCCACTAACATGTTAATAAATTTAAATAAATATACAAGCAGTCCGCTAAAAGTATATTATACAGGGCTTATTAAATAAAAAATCGCCAACTTAAAAACAAATAATACCAAATATACTGAGTATATAGTTATGCAATAAATATACATATCGCCAAGAGTATATTATACAGGGTGTGTGTACAGAGTAAATCCACTAACATGTTAATAAATTTAAATAAATATACAAGCAGTCCGCTAAAAGTATATTATACAGGGCTTATTAAATAAAAAATCGCCAACTTAAAAACAAATAATACCAAATATACTGAGTATATAGTTATGCAATAAATATACATATCGCCAAGAGTATATTATACAGGGTGTGTGTACAGAGTAAATCCACTAACATGTTAATAAATTTAAATAAATATACAAGCAGTCCGCTAAAAATATATTATACAGGGCTTATTAAATAAAAAATCGCCAACTTAAAAACAAATAATACCAAATATACTGAGTATATAGTTATGCAATAAATATACATATCGCCAAGAGTATATTATACAGGGTGTGTGTACAGAGTAAATCCACTAACATGTTAATAAATTTAAATAAATATACAAGCAGTCCGCTAAAAATATATTATACAGGGCTTATTAAATAAAAAATCGCCAACTTAAAAACAAATAATACCAAATATACTGAGTATATAGTTATGCAATAAATATACATATCGCCAAGAGTATATTATACAGGGTGTGTGTACAGAGTAAATCCACTAACATGTTAATAAATTTAAATAAATATACAAGCAGTCCGCTAAAAATATATTATACAGGGCTTATTAAATAAAAAATCGCCAACTTAAAAACAAATAATACCAAATATACTGAGTATATAGTTATGCAATAAATATACATATCGCCAAGAGTATATTATACAGGGTGTGTGTACAGAGTAAATCCACTAACATGTTAATAAATTTAAATAAATATACAAGCAGTCCGCTAAAAATATATTATACAGGGCTTATTAAATAAAAAATCGCCAACTTAAAAACAAATAATACCAAATATACTGAGTATATAGTTATGCAATAAATATACATATCGCCAAGAGTATATTATACAGGGTGTGTGTACAGAGTAAATCCACTAACATGTTAATAAATTTAAATAAATATACAAGCAGTCCGCTAAAAATATATTATACAGGGCTTATTAAATAAAAAATCGCCAACTTAAAAACAAATAATACCAAATATACTGAGTATATAGTTATGCAATAAATATACATATCGCCAAGAGTATATTATACAGGGTGTGTGTACAGAGTAAATCCACTAACATGTTAATAAATTTAAATAAATATACAAGCAGTCCGCTAAAAATATATTATACAGGGCTTATTAAATAAAAAATCGCCAACTTAAAAACAAATAATACCAAATATACTGAGTATATAGTTATGCAATAAATATACATATCGCCAAGAGTATATTATACAGGGTGTGTGTACAGAGTAAATCCACTAACATGTTAATAAATTTAAATAAATATACAAGCAGTCCGCTAAAAATATATTATACAGGGCTTATTAAATAAAAAATCGCCAACTTAAAAACAAATAATACCAAATATACTGAGTATATAGTTATGCAATAAATATACATATCGCCAAGAGTATATTATACAGGGTGTGTGTACAGAGTAAATCCACTAACATGTTAATAAATTTAAATAAATATACAAGCAGTCCGCTAAAAATATATTATACAGGGCTTATTAAATAAAAAATCGCCAACTTAAAAACAAATAATACCAAATATACTGAGTATATAGTTATGCAATAAATATACATATCGCCAAGAGTATATTATACAGGGTGTGTGTACAGAGTAAATCCACTAACATGTTAATAAATTTAAATAAATATACAAGCAGTCCGCTAAAAGTATATTATACAGGGCTTATTAAATAAAAAATCGCCAACTTAAAAACAAATAATACCAAATATACTGAGTATATAGTTATGCAATAAATATACATATCACCAAGAGTACATTATACAGAGTAGTATACAGGGCAAATCCGTCAACATGTCAACAAATTTAAATAAATATACAGGTCACTAAAAAGTAAACTAAACATTTTTATACAGAGTGTTCATTAAACTTATCTAAAATATTTGAATAATACAGGATGTTTTAAAAGTAGGTTAACAAATTATTAGCTTTAATTTTTATGAGTTTTTATACAGGATCTGTCTTAAGTTTTAAACTAAAAATTTTTATACAGAGTGTTCATTATTCTGATTTGAATACATTTTTTCAATTTTATACTGGGTATTTATTAAACTAAACATTTTTATACAGAGTGTTCATTAAACTTATCTAAAATATTTGAATAATACAGGATGTTTTAAAAGTAGGTTTTTTTAAAAATTAGGTGTATATACACTGAAAACTATGGTAAGAAATATGTCGGAGATAAATCTTCAATTTTTTCATATTCTTCTTACATATAACGCCAATTTCACCTCCTTGTCTATGGTTTTATAGTATTCCATTACTGATCTGTAAAAATGTATAGAGTATTACACAGGGTGTTTTTTAACTATGGTACGAAACTTAAAGGGAATTATTTTTTTAAATGTAAACAAAAATTTCTATTAACATATCCCAGATTTGTCTTATACAGGATGTTGCGAAATTCAAGCATTAAATTTCAATGGCATATTGTACTGCTGTGCTTAACCGACAACTTTGCAATTTTTTGATTTTAGCATTTTCTAAAAAAATATATTATTTTACAGCTATAACCGGTAGCCCAAAAAACTAAATTGATATGCATTGTTAGGGAAAAAGTCAAGAGGTATTTTTCTTAAAATTTTAACAACCTGTATTTCGAGAAGCAAGCGTTTCCGGACATATGTTTATATAGGAAGCCAAAGCTTATTTTTGACGTAGAATATGCTATTAAAATTTGATGTATGAATATCAAAACATACTGTATTTGAGATACAGGGCGTTAAAGTTTAAAAAAAAGTCGGTATTATTTAATATGAAATAATATTTATCCTAATTTAACCAACCCTGTATTCTTATCGTCTCTGAAATCATAATGGTGCTCTTTGAATTTGTAATCGCCTGGTATAATAATGGCCGTAAAAAGGTAAAGTGTTGATTTAAAAAAAAACTAACGAAAAAAATCCAGATAATTAAATGTTAATAATTAAATAAACAAAAGCTTGGCATTAAAATAATTTTGGTTACATAGTCTAATGTCAAGAGGGCATAGCACCTCCCTTTAAAGGTCCTTAGATTCTCTACTAATTATCACTTTGTTTTTAAAAACCGGCCCAGTTGATTTAGATTTATAAGCCAATTTTATTAAAACTGCACCATTCGTATGGTATTTAAGCCAAATTCCGAACGCTCCTAAGTCTGGAATGGCTGGGCTGCTTTTCAAAATAAAAATGGTGTTGAGTAAAGAAATAAAGGGCCTTTAACACGAGGTACTACGTGACCCCTCCCTCTTTTTATTTAAAAATAAAAGTTCGTAGTGCTCCCTTGGTACTAGGCCATGGGAAATTATTTTTATGCCAAAGAGTAGTTTAAGTGACGTCTTTTTACCCAACTTTTACCCGATCTTGATATCTTGTCTCATTCAAAAAATCGTATAGAGAAAACTATTTTAATATTCTCATTATATAAGGTGTGGCAATCTCTCAAATTCATATAGAACACATAAAAACAATGTGATAAGTTCATATAAAATATTTTCCCGAAGCCCTCTTTATTGAGTTATGTGTCCTTAAAGGACGCCAGTGGAAATGGATTTATTCTTAAATAACTTTTTTATTATAGTAGGAGAGGCCAAGATGCTAAATGGAAAGTTAGTTTATAAGTTAGCATTATAATTTATAGATACTTAATTTTTAAGTTAAAATTTAAATAACTTACTTTTGTCATATCCGATGATTGTTTTCTCAGGTTGTGGAGGGTATTTGTTGTTTAATATCATACATATTTTCCTATTGGTCAATAAATCTTTAACAATAAAGGGTTCATCTTCATTATAATGCTAAAATGAATGTACTCGTTTAGTTAATATAATTATTATTATACAGTACTTGTTTAAAGGGAGTACTTCGTCTCCCCTTCTCCTAACTTATGAATTATTTGGTATTTCTTCATGAAAATTTAAGGATCTCAGTAAAATAAAATGAACCAAAATTTTTGGCAAGAAATGACAAATATAAATGTTAAGCCTAAAGTTGGGCCTATTAAAAAAAATGGAAGGGGGTTCTTGTAATACTTCATTTAACAGCTTCCTTATACTTTTTACATAAAAAAGATATATCTTGTAAGAATGGTTTCGAGCAACTGTTTAAAAAAAAGGTATTAAATGAAACCAAAACGTATAAGGGAGAATACTTAAATCAATTGTTCATAATATGGCAGTTATAGTTAATTTTAATACGCTGTGAAAATTATTTTTAACTATTTAAAGGCAAAAATCTTGAAAATAGTTACCTGTAACCATGGGGATGCGTTTGAACATTTGGTAATGTTTGTGTTGTCGGCTATAGTTACTGCTCGTTTCGTAAAAATGGTATGCTAATTATACACTGATATAGTAAGTTGATATTGTTTTTACGAAGCGGGTAGTCAATTGGTGTATTCCTTTTATGCTCTAGAACCGCCCGAAACCGTTCTTGAACTGTCAAAAACGTCAAAACTGTCAAAAATACAATAGAATTGCAATCTCAGCATCAAAGGAACACTTTTGGTGTCGTTCTGGGCGGTTCTAGACCCTAAAAGGAATACACCAAATTATGGCTGATAATATGCAAACATTGTTAGATGTCTGAAGTCATTTTTGTTATCCGAAGACATCCCACTTTACGGTACTCTATTTGTGTAAATGTAGTAATTTGCCTTTTTCTAATCAGTCAACAAATGAATCCGATAGTGAATAACGTTTAGCCACAGAAGAAGTGTTTGTATCATTGTTTTGCTTCAGAAATATATTTTTTGTTCATATCATTTTTTACTCCTTTTTATGGAAAGCCATACGATTTATGCATTTATGTTAAATTAGATATTACTTGAAAGTAAAATAATAATTTTGCGTCTAACCTAAAATTACATCACCCCCTTTCACTCTTTGCCCCCATGGGCCATCCCCATAAAAATTTTAAATGGCAAAGGGTATCGAGTAATAGCTTGTTTAAAACGCCCTTCGAAGTCTTTTATTTTGATTTTTTTAAATCGGTCGATTCGTTTTCGATAATTAGAAAAATCTGTGTTTATCCTAATTTGATAAGATAAGATAGAAAACAAAAACATGAAAATATCAGTTTTGATTTCAATAAGTGTTAAATAACTGTCAAAAATGCGCAACATCCCTATTAAACAACCGCGATTTTGTTTATCCTTGTCAAAATGTCAAAGATGTACGCGTCTGAGAAGCAAGCAATCGAATTTTTTGAAAGAGCAAAAAAGTCTTATTTTTTCATTCTCTATCCGAATGCAACATTAGTTTTTCAAAATTAAAAAAAATTATTACTCGCTCGCTTCATTTATGACAGCTGAAGAGTAATAATTTTTTTTCTCCGATTTTCCCGAAATTTTGGTCAAAGGGGTTTTAGACCGTGCCGATTCGATCCCGCTAATCCAAATTGTGGATTTCGAAAAAAAAATTTGGTAACTTTTT
This sequence comes from Listronotus bonariensis, assembly GCA_014170235.1. Lineage (NCBI taxonomy): Eukaryota > Metazoa > Arthropoda > Insecta > Coleoptera > Curculionidae > Listronotus > Listronotus bonariensis. The sequence continues at coordinate 83,197 of JACEGR010004494.1, forward strand.
TCTGAGCCTGTATATTTCGAAATTACATTTTCTTCATAATGACGTCACGATCTATCGAAAAGGTCCTATACATGTTCGCTCTATCTCGAATAATAAAAAAGTTTTACAAATGACAGCTGTCAAATTTTGACATTTCGACTATAATGTCAAGAGTGGAAAAGTGAATATTTTTCGATTTTACATAGGACTGCTTGTTTTTTTAGATTTTTTCGATTTTTTTGTTACTTTCTCGCGTCGCGTCGTTTATGTAAGTGTTTAAACAAAGATTTTTCCAATTTTCTCGAAAACGAATCGACCGATTTAAAAAAATCAAACGTCAAAATAAAAGACTTTGAAGGACCTTTTAAACAAGCTATTACTCGATACCCCTTGCCTTTTAAAATTTTTAAGGGGATGACCCTGGGGGCAGAGGGTGAAAAGGGGTGAAGTAATTTTAGGTTAGACAGTTGTCCCCCTTGACAAACCTTTTGACGTATTTCGGCGTTTTTTCTATATAAAATATATATCTATATATCTATATATATATTTTTAAATATCCTAACTATTCTTTACCCAGTATTGTTTTAATTTGGCAATATTATTAATGACATTAAGGGGTAATATGTCACTAACTTAATTACATTTGATAAGTCCAGTGGCGTCTCGAGAGGTAACTGAAGAAATATTTCCACAAAAAAAACGGTACGCCACTGACTGTGTAAATGTGTGTAAAATTTTTGTGCTTTCTTTAGATTAAGCCAATAAAAACACTGCTTTTATGTCTCTTAATTTTTTTCATATGTTGTTTAGTTCAGGAGAAAAAAATTACGTAATAGTATATTTTTAGACCGTAAAAGAAACATTGCGGGACTTTTTTCTTTAAAAAAATAGGTTTAATAATTTTTAATTAGCAATTATGTAACAAAAATAATATAAATACTTATTTAAATAAGGTTTAACCGTAAAGTGGGATGTCTTCGGATAACAAAAATGACTTCAGACATCTAACAATGTTTGCATATTATCAGCCATAATTTGGTGTATTCCTTTTAGGGTCTAGAACCGCCCAGAACGACACCAAAAGTGTTCCTTTTAATTGCAGTCTATTGTATTTTTGACAGTTTTGACGTTTTTGACAGTTCAAGAACGGTTTCGGGCGGTTCTAGAGCATAAAAGGAATACACCAATTGACTACCCGCTTCGTAAAAACAATATCAGCTTACTATATCAGTGTATAATTAGCATACCATTTTTACGAAACGGGCAGTAACTATAGCCGACAACACAAACATTACCAAATGTTCAAAGGCATCCCCATGGTTACAAGTAACTATTTTCAAGATTTTTGCATTTAAATAGTTAAAAATGTTTTTCACAGCGTATTAAAATTAACTATAACTGCCATATTATAAACAATTGATTTAAGTATTCTCCCTTATACGTTTTGGTTGCATTAAATCCCTTAAATAATTTTTTTTTGAAAACAGTTGCTCGAAACCATTCTTACAAGATATATCTTTTTTATGTAAAAAGTATAAGGAAGCTGTTAAATGAAGTATTACAAGAATCCCCTTCCATTTTTTTTAATGGGGCCCAACTTTAGGCTTAACATTTATATTTGTCATTTCTTGCCAAAAATTTTGGTTCATTTTATTTTACTGAGATCCTTAAATTTTCATGAAGAAATACCAAATAATTCATAAGTTAGAGAAGTGGAGACGAAGTACTCCCTTTAAACAAGTACTGTATAATAATAATTATATTAACTAAACGAGTACATTCATTTTAGCATTATAATGAAGATGAACCCTGTATTGTTAAAGATTTATTGACCAATAGGAAAATATGTATGATATTAAACAACAAATACCCTCCACAACCTGAGAAAACAATCATCGTATATGACAAAAGTAAGTTATTTAAATTTTAACTTAAAAATTAAGTATCTATAAATTATAATGCTAACTTATAAACTAACTTTCCATTTAGCATCTTGGCCTCTCCTACTATAATAAAAAAGTTATTTAAGAATAAATCCATTTCCACTGGCGTCCTTTAAGGACACATAACTCAGTAAAGAGGGCTTTGGGAAAATATTTTATTTGAACTTATCACATTGTTTTTATGTGTTCTATATGAATTTGAGAGATTGCCACACCTTATATAATGAGAATATTAAAATAGTTTTCTCTATACGATTTTTTGAATGAGACAAGATATCAAGATCGGGTAAAAATTGTGGTAAAAAGACGTCACTTAAACTACTCCTTTGGCATAAAAATAATTTCTCATGGCCTAGTACCAAGGGAGCACTACGAACTTTTATTTTTAAATAAAAAGAGGGAGGGGTCATGTAGTACCTCGTTTTAAAGGCCCTTTATTTCTTTACTCAACACCATTTTTATTTTGAAAAGCAACCCAGCCATTCCAGACTTAGAAGCGTTCGAAATTTGGCTTAAATACCATACGAATGGTGCAGTTTTAATAAAATTGGCTTATAAATCTAAATCAACTGGGCCGGTTTTTAAAAACAAAGTGATATTAAGTAGGGAATCTAAGGACCTTTAAAGGGAGGTGCTATGCCCTCTTGACATTAGACTATGTAACCAAAATTATTTTAATGCCAAGCTTTTGTTTATTTAATTATTAACATTTAATTTTCTGGATTTTTTTCGTTAGTTTTTTTTTAAATCAACACTTTACCTTTTTACGGCCATTATTATACCAGGCGATTACAAATTCAAAGAGCACCATTATGATCTCAGAGACGATAAGAATACAGGGTTGGTTAAATTAGGATAAATATTATTTCATATTAAATAATACCGACTTTTTTAAACTTTAACGCCCTGTATCTCAGATACAGTACGTTCTGATATTCATACATCAAATTTTAATAGCATATTCTACGTCAAAAATAAGCTTTGGCTTCCTATATAAACATATGTCCGGAAACGCTTGCTTCTCGAAATACAGGTTGTTAAAATTTTAAGAAAAATACCTCTTGACTTTTTCCCTAACAATGCATATCAATTTAGATACGTTTTTGGGCTACCGGCTATAGTTGTAAAATAATATATTTTTTTAGAAAATGCTAAAATCGAAAAATTGCAAAGTTGTCGGTTAAGCACAGCAGTACAATATGCCATTGAAATTTAATGCTTGAATTTCGGAACATCCTGTATAAGACAAATCTGGGCATATGTTAATAGAAATTTTTGTTTACATTTAAAAAAATAATTCCCTTTAAGTTTTGTACCATAGTTAAAAAACACCCTGTATAATACTCTATACATTTTTACAGATCAGTAATGGAATACTATAAAACCATAGACAAGGAGGTGAAATTGGAGTTATATGTAAGAAGAATATGAAAAAAATTGAAGATTTATCTCCGACATATTTCTTACCATAGTTTTCAGTGTATATACACCTAATTTTTA